>NW_027019762.1:8977276-8999983 GCF_013076305.1 Rhopilema esculentum | reverse complement strand
GTGAGCTATTTAAACAAATCAAATATGCCCTCTTGGAGGTAGAATCTTGTTTGTTTATCTATTCAAGCTTTTTATGGATAAGAATCTATTCATTTCTGAATCTATGTTCAGTATAAATCTGTAACATTTAGTTTGAACAGCTGCCTGTGGTATCAGGGAAGAAAACTCCTAGCTTTCTTTGAAATGCATAGTGCGCACTGAGCCAAATCGGATATCAAAAGTATCCTAAAGCCTCCAGCTTTCCCCAATAGAAAATTCTCTTGAAATAGCCAATCATAGTTTACTGTTATATGAAATATTTGATTTTGATAAAACGCTCACCGGTCCAATCAACGCTTCAAAATTATTCTATAATTCTTCACTTGTTTGAAATTTTTCATTAACTTGCATGATCCGTACACAACTTTTTAAGGAAGCGGCCCACATAGTCAAAAGTACCCCTAATCCATTTTTGTTTCAATAATTGCAGTTTGTTTGAGGTAAAAAGCGGAGATCTCAGAGAAAATAACCAAAGGATCGGTGGAAAAACAATGTGATGTATGGAAGGGAAAATGACGATTCTAAGGGTGGTGGGGATATACAACATGAAAATCATTATAAAGAGCACGTAGAAAATAGGGTTTGGAGGTTGTTTCATGAAGCCGAACAAAATAAATAATAAGAATTGATGACAGGCAGAAAAAAAGAATTTAACAAAAGAATACAGTGAATGCCGGGAAGAGAACGAGGCTTCAAGAATTCTTCACTCTAGAAGGAGGCTCTGTAAAAATCTTCGCCTTAGAAATTTATTTAGGATTAGTTAACCATAAAGCACCAGAACGCTAAGTTTCTGAAATCTTTAGAACAAATATAACAAAAAAGAAACTAAGAAAGACCGAAAATGTATCACTATACTCTGTGGCAGATACAAGTAATATTTCCACCAAAAATAACGCGGAGAAAATAAAATTTTCGAGTAAAAATAAAACGCTCTCCTCGAGCAGACACACATGACGGAATTCATAAAGGTCCACTTATCAACGCAAAAGGTTGACAAATGCATAATATGACATTCTTCTATAAAATCAATATAGAAATATACGTCGAGTGGCGCTGTATTGGCAATGCGTATTCCAATATGTTGTGCTGCACTCTCAGATAGTCTAGAAGCAGGTACCGAAATGGACAGTGGGTAATATTGAAGCAATGCCTGACGGGTAATATTTGAATAGAGCGGACGATTAGTAGTTGAAAACAGCGATTAGGAACAAAAACTCTAAATTTAAAAAAAATGAATCCTTTCCTTTTTCCTACCACTTTTTGTGTCTTAATCACAATAGTCACCAACAATAAAATCGATTGTGCAAAAAGTTTTGAAGTTATCCTTGCATAGTTCAATGAATCGCAGTACCAATCCTAACCATTCACTTGAAGTTAAAATTTGTCTTTTGATGTTCAATCCACAGTTGCTTTTAATTAAAACACAACCGGGCCTCTTCTATTTACAACTACATTTCGTTTGTCATTCTAGCGACGAGCAAAAAGGTATTTCGCATCCTTTTGGTTAACACCACTAATAAGCAAAGTTTGCTGTTGATCCTCAGTTCATTAGAATTGCCAACAGATAAATTCACCTAATTTAAAAACAACAGCAATGCTGAATGGAGAAACATAACCATCAGCAAAATTCAGATTGGAAGTTCATCCGCTAGCAGATGTTCATTAACATCTGCTAGCGGATTAACTTGCCGCCTTCTGCTCTATATGGTAGTGGTGCTTCATTTTCTGGTGGATTCTCGAAATGATAAGTAGCGACTTTGCTTTGCCTCGAAATGATTAGTAGCGATTTCAAAGAACAACACAGAACAGTTGAGCGAAAAACTGACACTGAAAGGTATTGTTCTTCGTAATATTTGGCGTTTCAATTTAAAAAACTCAGAAAGAAATAACCAGTAATGAATCACTCACATCCAGAAGAAACTTACTATTGCCCGTCAATATGGCCACTGGACATGCCATGGCCTCATTTGATCGCTTTTTCGTTTTTTACCGCCCTTTTGTCACCAATCATCATCATCTCAAATTCAGCACTAATTTACGGACTGTACAAAATGGAGCAGCTTAACACGATCACAAACAAATTCATTCTCCTGATGAATATTTCAGATCTTGGCATTGGAATATTCATCACGCCATCCATGACTGCAATGATAACTTTAAAAGACAAGTACCGCAACTGTGCTTTTGAACAGGTTATTCAATATGGCGTCTTTCTTCTCGCATATTTCTCCTTTTTCATGTTGATGTGCGTATCTATGGATCGTTATCTTCACGTGACGAAGCTCAAAAAGTACAATAAGTTCATGAACGAATTTCGCATGAAGGTGATCGTTGTGTTTAGCTTCATCACATCGGCAATAATCGCCTACATGTCGATCGCGATTCCTTCTTTCCCGCTGCAAGTCGTGTTGAATTTATCCAATCTTACTTGCGTTCTATTTGTGTTCATCCTGTATTCAATGGTGTTCCGTAAAATTGCTGTCCATGCCGAGAGGATCAAGAAAATGTTCAGAGATGCCAGAGAAGATTTAAGTAACCGAGAAACAAGACGAGAAATCTCGGCAACGAAAACGATTCGTTTTGTCCTGGGTGCTTTGTTGGTTCTCTATCTACCGTACAACATTAGCTCCGCAATTTGGACGTATTACAAATACCAGGAGAAGAGGAATCCCCCATTAATCATGAATGTGATAGAATATTGGACCTACGTTTTCCTGCTAAGTAATGCAGCAATAAACGCTATCCTTTTTGCATATGGTAACAGTATTGTGAGAAGATTCTTGATTGGCAAATTCTTCAGAAGTCGTGTATTCCCGAGCAGAATTTCGCCTGCTTTTCCAGAAAATTTGAATTAAAGAAGGCTCTCTTGTTGCTCTGCCCGGCCTTTGAAATTGAACGTCGAAATCTTCTCGCTAGAGTCTTTGAATTTTTACAATCATTAGGATATACCGATCTTTCAAATGAGGTTTTGATACAACTTTTGTTATATGATGATAAAAACTTCCCAAATGACCTCAACAGTACTTTAATCGAGTTGACTCTCCAATACATTCACACAACTGGTAGATTCGAATAAGGTCACTGTTACCATGCCACCAAGTCCCTTTTCATAGAGTTTCGTATGCCTACTTCTTCTTTCTTCCATTTCGCATTTGACACTAGGTTTATTATAGTGCTTATGAATATCCACCTTGACTCCATACCAATCTTCTGATTCAATTACATTATATTAGGTATAGACCTCGTCCAATGTGAAACGGGCTTAAGTATTTACCGTATATGTATATCTTTTATTTTACTATGTATGTATTATCATAATCTAGTATACGTATATATAGTGTTACAGTTTTATTATCGGTTATATTTAGATACATGTCATATCCCAGGGGGCAGTCATGTTATATTGCTCCTCCTGGGTTCCGTCCTTGTTACGTAGTTTAGTAGTTCGTACGTACTGTTTTAAGCGATTCGTTATTGTAAGTTTTCATACCGAATATATAAAAAAATAAAGTGGAAGGTTAGCCAATGACACATCTATTCCAACAAATCCCAACACTCTTTGTCGTCTTGTAGGCATTCTTGGACATTGCTGGGTGTGGGCGTGGCCAAACCAGTGCTGCATATTCATACAACATTTTCAGAAGGAACGTCTTCGACCTAGCAGCAACAAAACCATGGGATTTGACGTCATTCACTTAAACTGCTGGAAAGCTATCAACAAAAAGCGGCATCAGTTTTTTGAAGTCTATGCCAAATTTGGATTGACACCCACCAAATCTCACGTATTATAGAACCGCTAACAAAGCAAATTAAACAAAGCCCAGTTTGTGAACAGTTTTTTGGCTGTATAGAATTTGAAAATGGCTTTGAAAAAAGCAATTCAAATCTTACCATTCTGGACAATCAGAGAGTGGGCAAAATTTGGAGTGTCGTCAAGAATTCAATCTGAAAAGAGAGTCTCGGAAAAACGACATCATCTTCTTTAAATTAGAAAGCAGCACATTCTATCATTCATTTTCACTAGCACTTTATCAGATTATTAACGTTTTCTTGTGAAGCACTCAGTTTTAGGGTCTTCTATTATTACCATCCTTTTTAAAAGTCTACAAAATGTAGACTTTGAGAGGTTGACACCACTTGGTTGGCACATATACAGATTTGGCCGAGAATTCAGAAGTGCGCGATACGAAATTGACGACAGTTTGTATCATTATTTTTATCATTTTAAAAAAAACGTACGTTTTCAGCGGTATCGTGAAGGAACGTTGTAGTTTTCTTTTAAATGCGAAACACGGGTTGAGAGAAAATGGAAATCAGAAGAATCTCAAAGTTATCAGCTTATTTGATAAAAAAGTTCTTGAAAGAGCCGATGAAAGTTTTATGCTCTTTTGTCTCCTTCTTTAGATTTGATATGAAATCGTGAGTAAAAAATTCGGCTGAACGACTGTAAATATAGATTTATTCATACAATTCTGTAATTGGGAATTGATAGTTTTAAGAAACATTAAAAAAAAAGTCATACAAAAAACAAAATAAATCCTTGAATAAATTGTGCTCCTTCGTATTGCAAAAGTGGTTAGTAGCTCAACTGTGACATTTCAAAAGCTCTGATGACATTTAACTTTGATTGCATATTTGATGACATTCTATGAATAAAATATTTCATTTTCTAGCTTTAAACAAATTCCCGCTCCCGCAACTCTTGATGAGAATAAAAAAATTACTGCATCGTTTCCATATTATAAATTTCAGCTTGCTTCAACAAACGGAAAATATCATTGATAGCTATGCTAAAAAGGAAAGGCCCTAAGATTGATCCTTGGGCGACATCTAATTTCATTTCTTTCCGAGGGCTGAATGAGCGGCCAATTGATTTTGACTCGCTGCTTTCTACCCGCTAGATAACGGTACACCAATTGTAAGACATTTTTGCTAAAGCCGTATGCGTTAAATTTGGAAAGCAAGAGTTCATTGTTGAGACAGTTTTAAGCCTTGGACAAGTCCACAAGGACTACCCTGAGAAAACCTCTATTCTTGAACGTTCTCTTACAAGTCTCCACGATTGTCTCTCATATCAAATCTAGATAAACCATTCTCAGCACTAGAACCCTGACGACATGCGCAAAGGCTAGACTTGTGAATCTTCTTAACAAAAGGTAGCATTTGATTTGTCTCAAAAACTCTCAAAAACTTTATAGACTGAAGGTAATACTGTTATTTGACTATAGTTCTTTTGTTGAATAACTCGATCTTCTTGAAAAGCGCTCTAACATCGTTGTCTTTCAGTTCATCGGAAAAATAATTTTTTTTTACACTTTTATTGATAAGAAATAGCAGGTGAGAGACGACTAGGTCAACATTATGTTTAATTTTCTCAGCTGGAATGCTGCTAATATGTGAGGCTTTCTTAATATTGAGATTATCAACTTGCTCAAGAACTTCAGAAATTGAAGCCCTTCGGAAACTGAAAGCCTTGACATCTTCACGGCGACTTTCTATCAAAAGTACGCTGGAATGAGAGCGGTATACTTCACTGACTTAACTTTATGTAAACATAGAATAAAGATCTCTGTTCTGTGATTTAACTAAGCCTAATGTAGGCTAAGCTTGTTGGTCCCAGAGCAATCAAAGTTACGTAACGGACACTGTAAACTAACTATGACCAGGTTTTGACACTGCTATACACCTGTTCCGTCCCCTATTAATAAATTATTATAGGAAACCTCTGAAAAAACTTCCATTATGCTCCTGAAGCATCTACTTTCTTCAAACCCCAAACAAAGCACCATGTTGCTATATCTATATTTTCTCTTCTGGTGCTATTCAAAGTGGGCATACCTACATGGTACAGGTGATCGCTTTATCTGTACAAACACCTTGTCTGCAAAACACATTATCGGTCGGGAAACCCGGAATAGAGGTCTGTCATCAAACACTATATGACAAGCAAGCAGTAGTCTTTTTCAATTTTTAGATATATGTACCATAGACAATATTCTTAGCACCACACCAAGTCAGTGATTAACAGACCAAAAAATGAAGAAAAACAACGTTTGTAATTTCCAGTCTAGATGATTATGCTAGGACTTTACTTGGATGCGTACACATATAATTTTTATATATTTTAGAATAATTGTTATCAATAAAAAATATATTTTTGCCTTATGATTATCCATCTATAAGCGTATTTGCACACATTATATTTCTACAAATCTGATAGTGTTCATATTGTTCTTTTTGACCACAGTACTCATATTTATCAAAATGATGTCAATAAGCGAGATACCTGGAGTTGCAACTAACAACGGTCTTGTCCTATGCACAAAAGCGCGTACAGCTCGGCCTACATGACATCAGTCCTTCTATGACTGGCCAGTAAACAGTAATTTTTGTAAAATGTCACAGTTATGTTTCAAAGATCATATGTCTAGTTCAAGAAATAGCTAAACACAATGGTCTCGAGATATAACAAATCAAGATATCGCTTATATCATGAAGACTATATGATTATATTAATACTTTATAGACACATCTACCAATACTTTTAGCATATTATTTACTTATTAACTTATCACTTATTTTGCCTGACGATTACCAAACTACAAGTACGTTTGGACACATGGCATTTCTAAAAAGCTAGATTTTCATCATTGTGCAATAAAGATTTGCATCACTAAATATGATTCTTTCTAAACTGACGAGAAGGGAACATTGCAGTGGTGGCGCCAGAGGGGAACAGGGGGCTACAGCCATCCCCATTCATTATTGTGCAATATGAATATAATTCTTTCTAAACTGAAGCAAAGAAAACATTGCCAAACTTTTTCGAAATTCGTACAGGAGAGGTGTAGTGGTTAAATACCGAAAAGGCCACAAGTTATGGAGCCACACTCCCGATTTTTCGCTTCGAGGAACACGAAAATCTTTTTATACTGATATTTACACTGATCAATGTCAACATTATATGTCAAAACATAAAAGATACGGGGAAACGAAATCCTCAAGATGAAAAATCCAAGGGAGCCTGAAAGACTTATTAACATTAAGGGTATCTTCAAACTCACTATACCTGATTTTGACATTAAAAAGATATAAGTTACTCTTTGGCACTGTTTACACGGGATCGGATCCAAACAGTATCGGATCCATTTGGATCCGAACTCATTTTGAGGAGGTGTTTAATCGGGATCGGATCTGAAAATATTTGCGTTTACACGGGATCGGATCCGAATGGATCAAAGATGCGCAGATTTGTGTGCCTACTCCAATAACGAAATTTTGGCGGCAATTATTAAACTTCAGAAGGGAGAAAATTATTGGTCTTTTACAGTGATCGAAGGCTATTGTATCTGCCTTCATATTTTGTTTTATTTTTTTCTAAATAAGATGTTCTTTGGATTTTGCTTACTCTATTTTCAAGCACCACTTTCAGCAGTAGAGCCGTCTCCTCATCCATCGAACCAAAATCTTTGTTTTCTGACCCTTTATCAACCTCTCTATTCATTTTGAAAAAACAGAAATTTTGATAAATAGATTTGATAGCTGAGGTTAAACCAATTCGAGAGATTCGAAACAATAAATTTCTTGTCTTTTTAACGCCAAGTCTAGGAATGCTAGGAACACTTGATACAATTTTTCCGTAGTCTTGGAAATAGAATGCTTTCGCGTTACCTCTAAAGCCAGGTAACCAGGAAACTAATAGTCAATTGCTCCTCTTCTCATCTTTGGATTTCTTTTTTGCATGTAAAAAAGGTCTAGAGCTCATTATGAATTTCAGTCAACGATTCTTCTGTAGGGAAATTAGATATATGGTTCAAATTTACCAAAGGAGGGTCTTGATTTTTAAAATAGTAATAACAAGAAATCTTGAAATCATTGACTTCTATAGAAAATTCTGTTCAAGATAAGGTGCCAGAATAGAAAAAAGTGCTGAAAACAAACGCGTGTGTCTAATAAGTTCCTCCAATATGCGTTTGTTCTTTCTTTCTCTTTGTTCATTGCGTCTGACAATCTAAAGGAAAATTCTCTGCAGACTTACAGTCAAATAATTAGCTATAAGTTGGATTGCGGGGAACTTTTGAAACACTTTAGGTACCGGGCTTTGCAAAACCTGTGACCGAGGAATTTGATTGAGGCGATCTAAACCGGGGACAGTCATTTTGTCGCCGGGGCAATATATGCTGGGGCACTAAGACAGGGGTGTACTATACCTTGCTTGCGATTTCAGGAGGTCTTGTGACGTCACTCACGACGCTGCTGGGAGCAACTTGACTCCTGCTAATGAGTCCAATTAAAAATCTCCTCACAATGCTGTTACCATATCCGAATAGGATAGCGTTTATTGCTGCATTACTAAACACGATAACATAAGCCCAATATTCTAAGACATTCATGATTAATGGGGGATTCCTCTCTTCCTGGTATTTGTAATACGCCCAAATTGCGGAGCAAATGTTGTACGGTAGATATAGAACCAACAAAGCACCCAGAACAAAACGAATCGTTTTCGTTGCCGAGATTTCTCGTCTTGTTTCTCGGTTACCCGAATCTTCTCCGGCATCACTCAGCATTCTCTTAATTTTCTCCGCATGAGTGGCAATTCTGCGAAACACCATCGAATACAATATGAACATAAACAGAACACCAAAGAGATCGGATAAATTCAACGCGACTTGCAGCGGGAAAGAAGGAAACGCGATCGATATGCAGGCGATTATTGCCGATGTTACGAAGCTAAACACAACGATCACCTTCATGCGAAATTCGTTCATGAACGCATTGTACTTTTTGAGCTTCGTCACGTGAAGATAACGATCCATAGATACGCACATCAACATGAAAAAGGAGAAATAAGCGAGAAGAAAGGCGCCATAATGAAGGACCAGTTCAAACACACAGTTTCGGTACTTGTCCTTTAAAGCTGCCATTGCAGCTATGGATGGCAGAACAAAGATTCCAGTTCCAAGATCCGATATATTCATCACGAGAATGAATTTGTTTGTGATCGTGTTTAGCTGCTCCATTTTGTAAAGTCCGTAAATTAGTGCTGCGTTCGAGACGATGGTGATTGGTGACAAAAGGGCGGTAAAAAATGACCAAGTGATCAAATGGGGCGACGGCATGTCTAACGGCCATATTGACGGGCAATAGTAAGGTTCTTCTGGATGTGAGTGATTTATCATCGCGAAAATCTCTAATGTCTTGCGTTCTGTAGAGTTAAACGCGTTGTGCCAGTTTTTCGGCCGACTGTCCTCTTCTGTTGTGTAATAAGCGCTTTCTGTCGAAATGCACCAGACAGATACAGAGGATACCGTTATAGATAGCACTACCTGAAAATAAGATACTAGCTCCCTATAATATATAAGGCGGTAATGAACATCTCCTGGCGATAAAATGTCAACTCGATATATTGAGGATGCGTAGGTTTTTCCGTAACAAGTTGTGTATGGACCTTGTCTGAACAAGTGAAGAAATAGTGAAAAGCTTCATTAGAGCGCTGAGCTATTAAACAAATCAAATATGCCCTCTTGGAGGTAGAATCTTGTTTGTTTATCTATTCAAGCTTTTTATGGATAAGAATCTATTCATTTCTGTATCTATGTTCAGTATAAATCTGTAATATTTAGTTTGAACAGCTGCCTGTGGTATCAGGGAAGAAAAGTCCTAGCTTTCTTTGAAATGCATAGTGCGCACTGAGCCAAATCGGATATCAAATGTATCCTAAAGCCTCCAGCTTTCTCCAATAGAAAATTCTCTTGAAATAGCCAATCATAGTTTACTGTTATATGAAGTATTTGATTTTGATAAAACGCTCACCGGTCCAATCAACGCTTCAAAATTATTCTATAATTCTTCACTTGTTTGAAATTTTTCATTAACTTGCATGATCCGTACACAACTTTTTAAGGAAGCGGCCCACATAGTCAAAAGTATCCATTTTTGTTTCAATAATTGCAGTTTGTTAAGGTAAAATTTTCGAGTAAAAATAAAACGCTCTCCTCGAGCAGACACACATGACAGAACTCATTAAGATACACTTATCAACGCAAAAGGTTGACAAAGACATAATATGAAATTCTTCGTTAAAATAAACATAAAAATATACGTTGAGTGGCGCTGTATTGGCATTGCGTATTCCAATATGTTGTGCTGCACTTTCAGATAGTCTAGAAGCAGGTACTGAAATGGACAGTGGGTAATTTTGAAGCAATGCCTGACGGGTAATAGTTGAATAGAGCGGACGGTTAATAGTTTATAGCAGCTATAAGGGACAAAAACTTAATTTGAAAAAACGAATCCTTTCCTTTTTCCTATTACTTTTTGTGTCTTAGTCTTCCATTGGCTTCAGAATCTAAATCACAATAGTCTTCAACAACAAAGTTCACTGATTCGCAGAATTCATTCATTTGCAGTTAAAGCTTTTCTTTCTATGATCAATCAGCAGTTGCTTCTCATCTGGATAAATTCCTCCTCTATTTACACTTGAACTTCAATTTGTTCTACGAGGAACGATAAAAAGGTATTTCGCATCCTTTTGGTTGACACCATTAATAAGCAAAGTTTGCTGTTGATCCTAACTTCATTCGAATTGCCAACGGATAAATTCACCTAATTTAAATAACAACAGTAATGCTGCATTGAAATACATAAACATCAGCAAAATTCAGATTGGAAGTAAATCCGCTAGCAGATGTTCATTGCCGCCTTCTGCTCTACATGGTAGTGGTGCCTCGTTTTCTGGTGGATTCTCGAAATGATGAGTAGCGACTTTGCTTTGCCATGTACAGTTCGAAAGATAGTGCTCATCATAGAACAACACAGCTCAGCTGCGCAAAAAACTGACACGGCAAGGTATTGCTATTCGTAATATTTGGCGTTTCAATTTAAAGAACTTTAATTAGTAGTAATGAATCATTCATGTCCAGAAGAAACTTTCTATTGTCCGTCATTATGGCCATTAGACATGCCGTCGCCCCATTTGATCACTTCGTCATTTTTTGCCGCCCTTTTGTCGCCAATCATCATCATCTCAAATGCAGCACTAATTTACGGACTGTACAAAATGGAGCAGCTTAACACGATGACAAACAAATTCATTCTCCTGATGAATATATCAGATCTTGGCATTGGAATATTCATCATGCCATCCATTACTGCAATCATGATTTTAAAAGACAAGTACCGCAACTGTGTTGTTGAACTGGTTCTTCAATATTGCACCTTTCATCTAGCATATTTCTCCTTTTTCATGCTGATATGCGTTTCTTTGGATCGTTATCTTCACGTGACGAAACTCAAAAACTACACTGCGTTCATGAACGAGTTCCGCATGAAGTTGATCGTTGTGTTTAGCTTCGTAACGTCGGCTGTAATCGCCTACATATCGATCGCGTTTCCTTCTTTTCCGCTGCAAGTCGTGTTGAATTTATCCAATCTGTTTGGTGTTCTGTTTATGTTCATCTTGTATTCGATGGTGTTTCGCAGAATTGCCACTCATGCGGAGAAATTTAAGAGAATGCTGAGAGATGCCGGAGAAGATTCGGGTAACCGAGAAATAAGACGAGAAGTCTCGGCAACGAAAACAATTCGTTTTGTCCTGGGTGCTTTGTTGGTACTGTATCTACCGTACAACATTTCCTCCGCAATCTGGACATATTACAAATTCCAAGAGTACAGAAATCCCCCATTAACCATAAACGCACTAGAATATTGGTCTTATATAATTGTGTTTTTTAATGCTACAATAAATGCTATTCTATTCGCATATGGCAACAGCGTTGTGAGAAGATTCTTGATTGCACGGATTACCAGGAGCCAAGTTGTTCCAAGCAGCGCCGTGAATAGAGTCACAAGACCTTCTAAAATTGCAAGCAAATTGGTAGATTGAGGCTGGTGTGTTGCTCATGCAGTTTTAGAAGGTTTTGTAAAGAACCTAGGTTGTATGTAGACAAACCTAAGCTAATAATCTTATCATGAAGAATGTTTACTGATTGTAGCCTTAGTATTATCTTACAATAATGTCAATAAATGTGTTTTTAGATAACCTTAATGTTGACAACTCTTTAGGCCCCCTTCAATAATCGTTCAATTTTCGCATTTTCAGTTTGAAGAAATCTTTTTCCCGTCTCCAGCATATAAAGTCACAACAAATGTTTAGACAAAACATTGAACATCAATTATATATGTTTTTAATAAAGAGATTGGCATGTCTCTCAAAGCGCAAAGTTAGAAATGTGGATCCATAATTCATGGGCATTTCGAAATTTAACCAGTTCTCTTATCCTGTCCACGTTTTGAAAAAAAGTGATAATGTTCATTTCGTTTCAGTTTAGAAAGAATCATATTCTATTGTAACCTTTAATGGTGAAAATCTAGTTCTACAGAAATCTCAGTTCTTCAAATGTAGGTGGATGACTATAAGGCAAAAATATATATGGTTTATAGGCAGCCGTTACTACAATAGTATTTGTAGATATGTCAGTAAAGTCTTAATATAATCATATAGTCTTCAAGATACAAGCGACGATATTTTCATTTGTCATATCTCGAGACCATTGTGTTTAGCTATTTCTTGATCTGGATAAATCGTCTTTGAAACATAACTGTGACATTTTACAAAAATTACTGTTTACCGGCCAGTCATAGAGTGACTGATGTCATGTAGGCCGAGCTGTACGCGCTTTTGTGAAAAGTACAGGACTGTTGTTAGTTGCAACTCCAGGTATCTCGCTTCTTGACATCATTTTGATAAATATGAGCACTGTGGTCAAAATGAACAATATGAACACTATCAGATTTGTAGAAATATAATGTGTGCAAACACGATTATAGATGGATAATCATAAGGCAAAAATATATTTTTAATTGATAACAATTATTCTAAAATATGTAACAATCACATGTGTACGTATCCAAGTAAAGTCCGAGCATAATCATCTAGACTGGAAATTACAAACGTTGTTTTTCTGCATTTATCGGTCTGTTTATCATTGACTTGGTGTTGTGCTAAGAAATATCGTCAATGGCACATATCTGTTAAAATTAATAAAGACTACTACTTGTCAGTCTGTCATATAGTGTTTGATGCCGTATAGGCATTGTTGTACACGCTTTGGTGTATAGAACAGAAGATGCTTCAGTTGCAATTCCGAGTTTAATGCTTGATGTGATGATCATGCAACTGTTCTAGGCAAAGATGTACAGGGGATACGTTCCATATGTAACATGCTGGTACAGGAAATGTCATTACCAACTCCATATTTAATAGCCACTAGCCAAGCTATAAAGGGATGTAGGAAGAACGATGAGTTGTGGGATATAGATCGTGAGTTTGGCAATGGGACATGGAAAGGGTAAGCACTGTCAAAATGCATCGCATTGCATACATTTCGTAGGGAAACAGAGAGCAACGTCCGTGGTAAAGTCTATAAAAAAAAGAGAGATCAGCAACAGAACGTCGATAGAAAAGAGGATGAAGAGACTGTTTGTTCGGCTGGATAGTGAATCTTTTAAAGTCCATTTTTAAGCCATTTTAAAGTCCGGTTTCTTGGACCAGAGGGCCCGTCCTTGAACCAGTGGAAATATCAAAACAGTACCAGTAGAAATGCTGAGGCTAACAACTGGTCACTAACGACGAGGGTCGCTGAAACATCTACAGCCGGGATAGTAGTTGACGCAATGCGCCTGGTACATGACGCGTTGAACTTGGTTAGCGGTTTCTAGGCTCGCCGATGACGAGGATGAATCAAGCAAGTTCATTGAAAAGGAAACTTAGAGGCTTGAATATAAATCCGTATGGAAAGGCATAGATGTTTGACAGGATGGATTAACATTTCCCAGATGTTGTGGGGAATATAGCTCAATTCATGTCAGAATTTGTTGAGTATTTTTGGAGCATCGGGGAACAGTCAGCGGTCAAGTTGTAGATGCAAAATTGGACAGGTCTCAGATTTAAAGCGGTTGTTCAGAAGTCGTCTTGCCCGTAGAAATAGCTAATATGTAACCACAAAATTTAGAACGGCTCATTTATTTGAACAAAAAAAGGCTATAAAAGTCCAAACAGTTAAACTACGAAATTCTCAGATGACCCATTTCCAAACATAGAAAAAAGCGAAATAGAAAAATTGGAGGAAGATGTGGTGCTAAACATGTTTGATGGTACGTATACTGACGGCAAGGATTAATCAAGCAAGTTAAATGACGAAGAAAATCCTGCTATATTCGAATTTGATGACAGCAAACTTCACCTATCTTGCATGTTTAAGTGATAGCTAACAAAAAAAATATTCTTCACTTCCTGGCTATTTTCATTTCAACCCTAACTATGTTGGTTTCGCAGTCTCACATCCTCTTTTTAAACAATCTTCACTATAAATCATATCTAAGTCTTAGGGAAATATATTTATCGAAGATTTAATATTGTTTATTGGCTGGAATATTTTTGGACGGAAAAAAATTTAAGGACCGTTTATTTGTTTGTTCAAAAAGTTTACCATCCGAATTTTTTTGGGATTAATGTACACATTGTAAATTTCTAGATAACATGGTTATTGATAATTGTTTTACGCTTTCTTCAGTCTTTTTCTCCTGTGGGTACTTATCCGATCCGGTCCGATCCGGTCTCATGGCTCCCACACAATCCTATTCTTTGTGTTGCGGAACAATTTTACTTCGTACAATCCAGTGCACTTGCACATGTTAAAAAAGATGAATTTTCGATTCGATTCCCTGTCATATCAACCTTCTCTCAATCAATCAATCAATCAACCAATCAATCAATCAATCAACCAATCAATCAATCAATCACTCAATCAAATCAATCAAATCTTTCAATTATATTATTATCTTATGTAATGCTGCAATAAACGCTATCCTATTCGCATATGGTGACAGCGTTGTGAGAAGATTTACAATTGGACGCTTTACCAGGAGTCAAGTTGCTCCAAGGAGCGCGGTAAGCAACGGCATAAAGGCTTCTAAAATTGCAAGCAAGCTCTAGCTGAAGGCATATAAGGAGGTCGGTGGTTTTAGGCTGGTGTCTTGCCGATGCACTGTCAATAAAATTTGTGAGTGCAATGTTCAAACTACTGTTTCTGAACTACTGCCCTCCTCTTTATAACCGTGGTGAACTACTGGCATCTGACAACAGAGGATTATGAAAAAGACAAGAGAAAAGGGAAAACGGACAACAGAATCTCTATTCCAGTCAATTGGTGATCTTTGCCTCTCAATTGATTTCGCATACGTCAAGGAAAATTGTCTCGTTGCAATCAGCTTCAATCTACAAATCTTTACAAGTAACTTTAGCAACACGACTTACCTTTCATCGATTGTAACCTAAGTAATATTTAACATAACGTCATGAAATATTTAGTGTGAACTTCTGGATAATCTAAATGTTAATAATAATTTTAAGCTTTCTTCAATAATTGATCAATTTTCAATTTTTCAGCTTTAAGATATTATTTTCCCGTCTGTTTTCCCATGTTATTGACATGTAATGTTGACATTATTCAGCGTATAAAAGCACGGCCGGTGGTTAAAAACATTGAACGTCAGTCCGACTATTTTTTGGTGGAAATATATGCACTGTGGTGAAAATTTAGTTTTGTAGAAATTTCAGTTGTCCAATTACGCTGGTGGATGGGTTATGAAAAGACAAAAATATATTGTTTATTGGTAACATTTATTCTTATTTAGGTAACAACTATATGGGTAGATATGCAATTAATGTCCTAATATTATCATTGAGACAGAAACGTCAATTTATTGCATTTTTTGTCAATTTATCACTTTTATAGTGTTGTGCTAGAAAATATCGTCTATGGTACATATATCTAAAGATTAGTAAAGACTTTGAGTTTCAAGCTTTATGCAATGCTCGTGCAACGGTTCTAGGCAATGGTGTACAGATAAACTCATTTTTTTATAAAAAAAACTGGCTATAACAAACAAGTACTGGACAGTCAGAAAAGAATAAAAAACCTCAGTACTCGAAGCAAAGAAATTACGAGGCTCTTAAATCGTGATAAAACTAAGAACAACAAAATTTTATAAAATCCAAAAGTATCATTGCCAAGTTAGCCTCAAACTTAAGACACAAGTCATAAAAATATACTTCCCACATATGAATACAGCATCAGAATCGAAGCGAATCCGTTGACGGGAAGATAATCTAGATTTGTTGTTAGGCAACTCTGAAGATTCTCTTGATGCAAAAAGAGACGAATATTGTTTCCGCACTGGGTTGGAAATGCGACAGAAAAGTTTTCTGCTAGAGATTGTGACAAAAGTAGGTACAGATGCTTCGAGAAAACCGTATGTTTCATAACTGTTGATGGATCAGCTGACGATAAAATAAATCCACAAGGTCTTTAAAATTATTTTGTTTACACCTCCTCTGCCAATGGCCGGACCAGCAGAGGTACCCGCGTCAAAGGACTTGAACAATGGGACACAAAACGTGTAACTTGACAACGAGACAGAAAAGGTCGATTGTGCTAAGCAGCACATTCACCCATGCTGTTAAACATGAGCAAAACATTCCTTTACAATTGCTCAACGTGAGCAACAAATTTGCTCATACTTAAAAATGGCTTTCAAAAAAGCAAACATTTGAGTATACTGAAGCTTTTTGTCTGACACTCTTCAAAGTATAAAACGTCAGCACATAAATCGAAAACTCTACGCTAGGAAATATATATACTTAGTTGTGGATCGAAATAGGCCAATCAGAAACGCAAGCACGTGACTGTTAAGGCTGCCCAATCAGTTTCGCCTGCCTATTGAGAATGTCAACACTGGAGTCCCAATGTGAAAACGAACTCCTTATGTCAACACAATAGCGGTTTTTTCGTGCTACATTGGAATACCTTGCTTGGAAAACTAATCTAGCATCTTTGTTTAATTAAGAGCTTAAGTCGTCATTTACCTGGCTTAAATCTACAACTAATACCATAAATGATTCATCACCAACCCTTGATAAGAGACAAGTAGAAAGCGGAAAATGGCTAACGACTTTATCTGGTTGCAACAAGGCAACGAGTGAATAGCACAGAACGGACAATCATTGCCGACAAAACCAACCCTAGAATCTATCAAAGATGCTATAACTTTGTTTAGGATGAAAAAATTTGAATTTCCAAGCATGAACAACACCAATAAACAAAAGTTGTTTACATTGCTGCTGTTTACATTTTAGCTAGAAACAATTGAAAGAATAACGGCTACTAAAGGGCAAAAAACACGGTCCGAGTCATGAAAACTCAAGGAATTAAACCTTCTCTATCGGTGTTGGCGATATAAAAACAGTTTTGCTACCGAGGCCTTAAATAATTTCCACCCAAGAAATTTTGATGGTGAAAAGATTGTAAAACTAAAGGAAGAATTAGCTTCAAGCGCATCATGAGCGAGGAAGTCTACTGAGAAAGCTAGAGCACGAGGTGACAACAAATTTTCTACGAGCGAGCCTTCAACGCTACCAATTCGTACCAGTACCAGGTGAAATTGCCAGAACCCCAAACATTATCTAAAATAGCACAAAAACATACCTGCTTAATCAGTAGAGGAACACCATTAGACTCATCTAATTGCTAGCTCTCATTGAGATGTGACGTATAGAATAAAACAGCCTATTTGTATTGTGGCTTCACCGAGCAAAACGAGGAACTCGCTATGCCAAAACATTGATTCCCCCTAGATTAACCAAGGGAATGAAGTGCCACGAAACACACATCTTACCCTGGTTATACAAATCAAATTCACAGGAGGCCGAAAGACATTGGCGAAAGACATTGTCCATAAACTAGTAGAGCAGATAAAAGAAAACGCGAGGAAGCGTGGCACAAGATACCATAAGGACTAAGAAATATAAGCAATCTCAGGCGAATTAGTTAAAGCTGAAAAGCCTCTCGTGAAATCAACTCTGGTCATATTTCATTTACTCATCTTCTAAAATGGCAGAGGATGACTCTCTTTCAGGACGAGGATTTCAAGTTAGAATAAGCTAATCACGGGGGGGACTGCCGTTAAGAACAAGAGCTTTTCATTAGAAAAAAGCGATTGAATCCCTTCTTCCTTTTTCCTACTACTTTTTGTGTTTTTGTCTTCTATTGGCTTGAGAATCTAAATTAGTCTTCAAAAAAAGTCGATTGTCTGGTAAGTCTAAACGTCTATCTTGCATAGTTCATTTATTCGCGGAACCTTTATCAATCAATAATCCTGAAGCTAAAGTTTGCTTATTCATGTTCAGTCAAAACATTTTTTGAATAAAAACTGAATCAATCCATCTACCCTTGTTCTATCTTTACAATGAAATTTGGTTTTCTTTTAAAAGCAATACGAACATGGCATTTCGCTTCCTTTTATTGGCACATTTTATCAGGTAAGTACACTGTTAAATCAAAACTACCTTCTCATTGAAAAAGGACCAGTTCTAATTTATATAACATTAACATTAATATTATATTAAAACAAAAAAGCATCGTCGATTTTCCGATTTCATGTTAGTCAACTGGAATGTGTTCATTGCCAACATTTATTTTACATGGTAATGACATTTGTTTTCTCCTTGTAATATTTATAACAGAAATCCCTACCTGGTTCATTTCGAAAGACAGCGGCTATTGCAGAGCAACACAACACAGCTGAGCGAAAAGACTGGCACAACACATTTAACTCTACAGAACGCAAGACTTAAGGGATATACGCAATGATGAACAACTCCTCAACAGAAGAAAATTAATATTGCTCGTCATGATAGCCACTAGACATGCCATGGCCTCATCTTTTTATTCGATATAAAAAGTTACAAACAAAATTACCTAAAACTATACAGAGCGGAAACTACTTTATTGAGTTAGAAGAACGGCCAGAAGGAGCAATATATCATGGCTACCTCCTAGTACTATAAAATATACGTAAATCAAAATATCAAATAAATCGCGAGGATATTTAAAAATTTTTGTCCCTGCATTATTCAAACCGTATGGAGGCATGGATACTTCAATGTTGCTGTGAGGATTTTTGCATTTAGATCAAATAGTAACTGTTCATGGCCATAAAGGATAACTTTTAGTAACTCTTTATGTTTCTTTATTACTTGAAAGATTTAACAAACCATGAGGCAAAAATATTGCATGGACACTGTCGAGAAGATCACGTCTATTTACATCACAAGTATGGCAGAGCAGAAAGTAGTGCTCCGTGTTCTCAACACCATCATTTGTTTGGCATAAAGGAATCAAAGTATCCCTAAAATTATGTTTGAATTTATGAAAATTTAGCTTACTAAGTCCAACCCGAAGCTGTGTTAGGGTGGGTAAGCCTTTTGGGCCATAAATACGATAGTTGCTTTGGGGGTGGTCATAAAAACGGCTTTGCCGTCACTGCCTCAGAGTGCCTCTGTCGAGTGCCTCAGAGTACCGAAGTTTCTGTCAATCTCTAAGTTGTACATATTTCGCTACACTGTGGTTTTAATCTCCATTCTCGTCTTGCCACTCACTATGGTTGTCCAGATCATAGCACATTTTTCGTTACATCCAAAAACTCACTTTCTTCGCGTATTTGCTGGGCTGTACTCGTCTGTCAAGGCTATATTCCACGTACTACTCGAGCTAATCAAACGCTTGCCAAGTTTGTTTCTTGAACCTTGTAAACGAATGATTTTGAGATCACTTCATTCGTGCCTCAGAGTGACTTCGATAAGTTGTTGTTAAAAACCTCCTCACTTGTGTTTTACGTGGTTTTTGCTACTTTATGTAACTGTTATTTGTATTATGTTTTCTTTAATATTTAGATATATAAATTAGTGTTGAGTTGTTATATTAAATTTTATATTTCCATGCTCCCTGCGGCATCGTCTTGTAACCTTAGTATTTCCTTGTAACTTTTATTCGGATGAAAAAAATAAGAAGTTTGGGTAGAAGCTTGATTTGAAACCTAGCGTCCTTGCACGTATTTGCCCAATTGTAGCGCGTCTGCGAAGATCATAGCTGGTCTCTTGTAGATGAGAAATGTGGCATCTTGTGTAATCTGAAGTCCAATCGTTTACCTTCTTTAAAAAGGATGAGGCGTCTGCTCCATCGTTGAAAGCTCAGTGATTCCCAACCAAGTTCGTCATACAACTTCTCACGAGACGCACCCTTCCAGGCCCCCGTTATTGCTAGTGCAGCGGAGAATTGGACAGCTTCAAGTTTTTCCATTAGATTACGTAATACAACATCATGGCTAAATTCGCAAATATCATGTGGGATGTAACATATGACGTCGCCATAATCTAGAAACGGTCGAACATACAATTTGTACATTTCGTTGAGGGTATGTTGTGGTAGATATTAGGAAAGAAACCTCCAAATTCCAATTCCGTGCCTGGTTTTTGAGATGGCAGCTCTGATGTGACTAGAAAAGGACAATTTGGAGTCTAATATGATCCCAAGGTGCTTTTGCTTTGCATGTCTGGCCTCATTTGATCATTGTGTCCTTTTCTACCGCCCTTTTGTCACCAGTCATCATTACCTCGAACGCAGCAGCAATCAGTGTCGCTTGCCTATTGAAAATATCACCAATCGAGTCCTAGTTTGTTTCAAAATGTATACTTTCTTCAAAACCATTTTTAAACTTTCTACCACCAAAAGATTGTTAACTTTTTGTCAATATTTTTGTTTTGAAAGTATTTGTCATTTGTTTGGGACCATTCGTTGTTGTTTTGGGTTGTTCTAAAATATTGTGTGCTATTTACTTGTTCTATTGGCCATGGTAATAATTTATAGAATGATTTAAAGATTTATAGAAGATTTTAATGATGACAATGATTGTGGTGCCGTTGTTATTTCTCCGTTGTCTTCAAAAATGACTAAAAACATTATCAAAGAAAGTGGATTGTCACCAAAGGTAGCAGCAGATCGATCCAATAGGGGTATGAAGCGTTCTCCCACTTATCGTAGACGAACATCCTGATGCGATAATAGGCAAGAAAGCGACTTCATGTTTACGAGACGCCTTGTTAACGTCATATGAAGTTAATTTTAAAGGAGAAATGAAGATAAGAAAAAAAAGATTTTTCAACATCAAGGAGCTACCTAAATCAATTTGAAAATGCCAAATATTTTGTGGAAGAAATGAGGAAAATAGGGATGTAGATAGTTGATATTGACAAATTTTATTATCACCTATCCTACATCCCAGGGAAATAGTCCAGATCAAATACATCTTGGGGATATTTGTCTATAAAATAATGTTATTTTGAAGATATTACAGTGCGTTTGAACACGCTTTACGCTTGTTAGCAGAGGCAATCATTTGTAATCAGAACTCAAAGGATGTAACATGATAAAAAGATTAAACGAGGAGGAAATAGGAGTGCCATGCAACAACATACTTCATATGCATAGGACTAATCACTTCCTCTTTTCAAAGAGAAATATTTTCCTGAAATGAATGAAAAAATGAATGGAACTGTTAATGTTAAAACATGAGGTAGATTTGTTCTTAGGGATACTTCATTCTCAGGCTTGTTTCGTTTTCTTTTTCTTGCTGCCGAATTCTTGACTGCATCAGTTTTCTACTTTCCTCCAGGGCCTGATAGAAACTCTGTAACTCAGCCAACCTCGACGACAACGTCCTGATAATTGTGTTCTGAAAATGAGATTTAATTACCCATTAGAAAATCTGCTGCTCGAGATTGCTAAGAAAAACTTGTCAGAAAAAATGGTTGCATTTACTTGAAAAAATTGGGTACGACCAAGATCATCACCAATTATGGCGTTCAAAGAATAGAGTTCCTTAGTAACCATTCAGTGTCACAGACGAGTCTAGAGCGAGAACAAATATTAATGAGTGCTGAGTCGAAATCTCAAAACATTAATGTAATCAATGTTGCTTCTGAAAGCGATCTCAAACCAAAGCCAGAAATGTTCCTCAAAAATGTTCTTCTATCTTTCGGATAGAAGGTCTTTAGGAAATGGAATTTGTGTTAAATTACTGGTGGTATAGTTACGCTTTGTCAGGAAATTAAGAAAGGTCCAAGCACAAGGGTAAATTCATTCAACTCTATATACCCTTGTCTAGTTATGTATCGGCCTTCCTTTGGACTCAATGCCGTCCTGAATGTGCCTCAAAACGTCGGAAAAATGATCGGATGCAAACTTCTCTGTTTCGAAATAGGGCCTAAAGGGGGCCAGCAGTTTCTACCATCATACAGACTGGTATTCTTCTAGAAACAGAAGGTAACATAGAGAACGTGAGATCCACAAGCACTGGAGCTATACAAGCCTAAAGACGCCTGAAACACGTTCCAATAATACTACAACGCATCAAAAGAAAACGCTACGTATTTTACCATAAGACATAACAAGCAGAAGAGGCAGAAGTAATCTTTGAGGGACCACTCCGATTCAAATACATCTTCACCAACCAAACTCGTGCAGCAGAGCGACAAAATTTAACAAAGAACGTAGGTGAATGCTCTACGTGAAAATAATTATCTTGAAATTTATTTAATTTTTTACTGAATGTAGAATTTTACTTTCTGCTGAATGACACTTTAAAGTTTTTAATCAAAAGTCTGATATTTTGTCACGTTGTGTCCTAGATGAAACACCAGTGTTTGAAAACCAGAAAAATAAGACTAGTAACTGGGGCAAGAAATCCTGTAGTTATATCAAGTAAAAT
>NW_027019762.1:8966902-8977176 GCF_013076305.1 Rhopilema esculentum | reverse complement strand
CTGATTACCTGTACCATGCACGATACTACGCTGCTGTTTGTTTTAGTTGGTAATGTTAGGGAAAGGTACAGGAGCCTATAGCTAACAAGGCAAATAGAGAGAGGGATTTGGAAGATAGGACGGAATCATAAAGGTTGTTGATTTTATTTTTGAGCAAAGACAGGTTGTAAAAGTCTTGGGAGCAGGAAGAGGGTTGAGCGTTCCAAAGTTTACAAGATCAAGGGAGGAAGGAAGAGTTGTGGGACAGAATACATGAGTTTGGCAAGAGACTTAAAAAGGGTGAGCACTGGGAAAATGTCTGGTATTGCATACATTTCTCAGGGGACCAGAGAGCAACGTCCGTGGTAAAATCTATAAAAAATTGAGAGATCAGCGACAGGGCGTTCATAGGAACGAGGCTGAAGAGACTGTTTGAAAAACATCAGAAGAGAAAGCATAGACTTAGGAATGTGAAGCGGCTGGACAGTAAAACTTTTATATGGTTTCCTAGACAATGTTGTAGTTTGGATGGCAATAATGAAAAAATAAGCTTACTTAAGTCTATACTTCGCTTGATTTACCATGAAAAGTCACAATTATTCGAAACGGTCCACTTCTGGAATTTTCATTTTCTCAAAGGGGACTAGGACCGTCATTAAAAAAGTTTATCCAACAATCAATATTAATTCAAGAATTGTAAAAGTGGAAGAAATAGAGCTGAATGATAAATGAGCAGAGTAAAGATAGAGACTTTGACTTCACGCTGATTGCTGTATATACAAGATGGTTCTTAGTTGCTTCTACAACTACAATGAGAAGAAAAGAAAACCGTTCTGTTTGATGCACCAAATATCATACACATTTATACACCTATACAGCATCAAGTACTTTTATGGCAGGCCGGTGATTAGTAATTGTCATCAAATGTTCACCACGATGAAAGTATGGCAGAGTTCTGTGATTACTAAAAGAATGATCTGATACTGAATCAACTAGCTCTTAAAATACTTTATATGCCAAATGTTTGTGTGATTCTTCTAAAGACAAAAAATATTTTGACAGCAATAATTTCAGACGCTTCTACCGTCTAAAACGTTTCGATGCAACTGTTTTGCATGTCAGATTTGTAATGGTCTGTTAGAGTACAAACGTTTTAGAATACATTTGTTATCAAATTTTGCTCAGTGAGCGCTTTGCGTTTCAAAAGAAACTAAAACTTTCTTCACAATACAACAGGCAGCTGTTTACACTGAATGATATAGATTTATACTGAACATAGATAAAGAAATAAATAGGTTCTTATCCATAAAAATCTTGAATAAATAAAAAAACAGGATTCTACTGTCAAAATTGCACATTTGATTCCGTTAAAAAGATCACCTGTCCAATGAATATTTCGGAATGATTCTCTAATTCCTCACCTGTTCGAAATTATTCTTAAAGTTAAAAGGTCCGTACACATTTTATTAAAAAAGACATACACATCTTCAATTTATCGAGTTGATATTTTCTCACTAGCAGATGTTCATGGCCGACTTTGAAATGGCACAAGCATCTTATTAAAAACGAAAATGCTCTGTATGATGCATTTGTAAAGAAAGCGCTTATAACACGACACCACAGAGCAGTTAAGCGAAAAAAACCGGTGCAACGTGTTTAGCTCGAAAGACACAGGACAAAAGAGAACTACGCAATGATGAACCACTCATCTTCAGAAGAAAATTACTATTGCCCGTCATTATGGCCACTGGACACGCCATGGCCTCATTTGATCGCTTGGTCGTTTTTTACCGCCCTGTTGTCACCAATCACCATCATCTCGAACACAGCTCTAATTTATGGACTGTACAAAATGAAGCAGCTTAACACGATCACAAACAAATTCATTCTCGTGATGAATATATCAGATCTTGGAACTGGTATATTCATCCTACCATCCCTTGCTGCAATGGCAGCATTGAAAGACAAGTATCGCAACTGTGCCTTTGAACTGGTTCTTCATTTTGGCGCCTTTCTTCTCGCTTATTTCTCCTTTTTCATGTTGATGTGCGTATCTATGGATCGTTATCTTCACGTGACGAAGCTCAATAACTACAATGCGTTCATGAACGAGTTTCGCATGAAGGTTATCGTTGGGTTTAGCATCGTAACATCGGCAGTAATCGCCTACATAGCGATGGCGTTTCCATCTTTCCCGCTGCAAGTCGTGTTGAATTTATCCAATCTTACTTTCATTCTATTTGTGTTCATCTGGTATTCGAAAATGCTTCGCAAAATTGCAATAAATGTTGAGAGAATTAAGAAAATGCTGAGAGATGCTGGAGAAAATCATGGTTACCGAGAAGCAGGACGTGAAATCTCGGCAACGAGAACAATCCGTTTTGTCTTAGGTGCTTTGTTGGTTCTGTATCTACCGTACAACATTAGCTCCGCAATTTGGACGTATTACAAATACCAGGAGAAGAGGAATCCCCCATTAATCATGAATGTGATAGAATATTGGACCTACGTTTTCCTGCCAAGTAATGCAGCAATAAACGCTATCCTTTTCGCATATGGTAACAGCATTGTGAGAAGATTCTTGATTGAACGCATTACCAGAAGTCAAGTTGCTCCAAGCAGCCCGTGAGTGACGTCAAAAAACACGAGGTCTAGTTGAAGGTATTCAAGGAGAGGTTGGTGTCACTGGCTTTAAAGCTATTCTCTTGTCCATGCAGTGTGAACACTTTTTTATTACAACAATACTCAAACAGCATAAAAGTGAATTTCCCCTTCAATCTTGTCCGTCTTGAACCAGGTTTTCTCTTTAAAACTTTTAGGGACAAATAGATATTGAAGGAACAATGGACAACAGAAAACAGATTCTTGATGCAAGTTGATTGCTGACCCATGATTCTTAATTTTTTCACATCATTCATGAAAAACTGTCTAGTTGCAATCGACTTCCATCTGCAAAATGGAAATCTCCACGAGTTTTTTAGCGGATAGCCTTTACTAAATTTTATATAGACTTATCATTACTGATTGTAGCCTATATAACATCTAACATAAAGCCGAAAAGTTTGCATTGTGCATTTTTAGATATTCCAAATGTTGATAATTCTTTCACACCTTCTTCGATAAAGATATTGCTTTCCCGTCTCTCTTATTGTTTGACATGTATTGTTGACTTGATCGGCGTATAAAGGCAGAACTGGTGATTCCAAACATTTAAAACCAGTCTGATTAACTTTTGATAAAAAGATTGTCAAGTTTCTCTCAAAGCACATAATTATGCAGGGACTTTCTCCACTGGCCGCAGATATGGAGGTGACCGTCACAGAGACAACTGTTGCACAGATGGTGACCGTTGCACACATGTGACCGTTGCACACAGGTGACCGTTGCACAGTGGTGACCGTTGCACAGAGGTGACCGTTGCAAAAGAGGTGACCGTTGCACAGAGGTGACCGTTGCAAAAAAGGTGACTGTTGCACACATGTGACCGTTGCACAGTGGTGACTGTTGCACAGTGGTGACCGTTGCACAGAGGTGACCGTTGCAAAAGAGGTGACCGTTGCACAGAGGTGACCGTTGCAAAAAAGGTGACTGTTGCACACATGTGACCGTTGCACAGTGGTGACTGTTGCACAGTGGTGACCGTTGCACAGAGGTGACCGTTGCAAAAGAGGTGACCGTTGCACAGAGGTGACCGTTGCAAAAAAGGTGACTGTTGCACACATGTGACCGTTGCACAGTGGTGACTGTTGCACAGTGGTGACCGTTGCACAGAGGTGACCGTTGCAAAAGAGGTGACCGTTGCAAAAGAGGTGACCGTTGCACAGAGGTGACTGTTGCACAAAGGTGACTGCTGCACATAGGTGACCGTAACACTGAGGTGACCGTAACACTGAGGTGACCGTAACACTGAGGTGACCGTTGCACAGAGGTGACCGTTGCACACTGGTGACCGTTGCACAGAGGTGACCGTTGCAAAAAAGGTGACCGTTGCAAAAAAGGTGACCGTTGCACAGAGGTGACTGTTGCACAGAGGTGACTGCTGCACAGAGGTGACCGTAACACTGAGGTGACCGTTGCACAGAGGTGACCGTTGCACAGAGGTGACCGTTGCACACAGGTGACCGTTGCACACAGGTGACCGTAGTAACAGAAGTGACTGTTGCACAGAGGTGAATGTTGCAAAAGAGGTGACCGTAACACTGAGGTGGCCATTGTACAGATATGACTTTTATTAGTGGTTTCATTTTACAATATTTGGTCATTTGTTGGCTTTCCTTAAAGGCCCTTGCGCAACCGGCATGCTTAGCGGCAGCTGTCTTTAGAAATTGATTGTGTTTTTGAATTTTCATGCAGTACGACATTAGGCTGCTTTTGAAAGTATAGTCGCAAAGCATGTCGGTTGCACCAGAGCCTTTAAGTCGATTCAGATATTACCATTCTGGACAATCAGAGAGTGAGCAAAATTTGGAGTGTCCGTTTTCCGCGGTATCGTAAAGGAACGTTGTAGTTTTCTTTTAAATGCGAAACACGGGTTGAGAGAAAATGGAAATCAGAAGAATCTTAAAGTTATCAGCCTATTTGATATAAAATTTATTGAAAGAGCCGATGATAGTTTGTTGCTCTTTTGTCTCCTTCTTTAGCAGATTTGATATGAAATCGCGAGTTAAAAAATACGGAAAGTTACGGAATATATAATTGAAAGGTATGCTAAAAGAAGAGGCCCTAAGATTGAACCTTGGGCGACAGCTAATTTCATTTCTTACAAAAAGGCTGAATGAGCCTTTTGATTTGGAGTCGCTGCTTTCTACCCGCTAGATAACGGTACACCATATGTAAGAAATTTTTGCTAAAGCCGTATGGGTAAAATTTGGAAAGCAAGAGTTCATTGTTGAGACAGTTTCAAGCGTTGGACAAGTCCACAAGAACTAGCCTGAGAAAACCTTTATTCTTTAACGTTCTCTTACAAGTCTTCACGATTGTCTCTCATATCAAATCTAGACAAACCATTCTCAACACTAGAACCCTGACGACAGGCGCAAAGGCTAGGCCAGAGAAACTCCTTAACAAAAGGTAGCATTTGTCATTAACATAAGTTTAACCATAGAATATAGATCTCTGTTCTGTGATTTAACTAAGCCTAATATGGGCTAACCTTGTTGGTCCCAGAGCAATCAAAGCTACGTAACGGACACTGTAAACTTACTATGACCACGTTTTGACACTGCTATACACCTGTTCCGTCTCTCATTAATAAATTGTTATAGGAAACGTCTGAAAAAACTTCCATTATGCTCTTTAAGCATCTACTTTCTTCAAACCCCAAAGTCAGTGATAAACAGACCGAAAAATGCAGAAAAACAACGTTTGTAATTTCCAGTCTAGATGATTATGCTAGAACTTTACTTGGATACGTACACATATAAGTGTTATATATTTTAGAATAATTGTTATCAATTAAAAATATATTTTTGCTTCATGATTATCCATCTATAAGCGTATTTGCACACATTATATTTCTACAAATCTGATAGTGTTTATATTGTTCATTTTGACCACAGTGCTCATATTTATCAAAATGATGTCAATAAGCGAGATACCTGGAGTTGCAACTAACAACAATCTTGTTCTATGCACAAAAGCGCGTACAGTTCGGCCTACATGATATATCAGTCACTTTATGACTGGCCGGTAAACAGTAATTTTTGTAAAATGTCGCAGTTATGTTTCAAAGACCATATGTCTAGTTGAAGAAATAGCTAAACACATTGGTCTCGAGATATAACAAATCACAATATCGCTTATATCATGAAGACTATATGATTATATTAATACTTTATAGACACATCTACCAATACTTTTAGCACATTATTTACTTATTAACTTATCACTTATTTTGCCTGACTTTTACCAAACTACAAGTACGTTTGGACACCTGGCATTTCTAAAAAACTAGATTTTCATCATTGTGCAATATCATCACTAAATATGATTCTTTCTAAACTGACGAGAAGGGAACATTGCAGTGGGGTGGCGCCAGAGGGGGGCAGGGGGCTACAGCCATCCCTCTTGGAGATCTAGTAACCCGCACTTTGGGAAACGTCGGTGGCATTAAATAAACATCAATGATAGTCCATGGTATATTTGATTGTTTTTATTCCAATTTCGATTTGATCCTTGTCACTCATTGGCACGTTAATATTTTAAATGTTAAATGGCAAACCGAAGCCAGTGAGAACCAAGTCCACATTACAATATTTCGGGGTTGGATGCGCGAATAATGAGAATAGCGTTCTGCTTGTGGATATTAATTCTAAGAGTAAGGTTGTATTGTAAAGGTAGAAAAATTGTTCCAATGAGACATTTTCCAGCGAGTTGAAATCATCAAAATTCGAAAATCTCCTCACCTTCTGCGGCAACCATGGTGCCGCCTTAGGTAGTAACTTTCCTGTACTTGATTATTGTGACACGACTATCTGCAAGCATCATCAAATACTCAACCTACCTAAGTAAAATTGGTCCCTATTCTGTTTAATGATTAAATGACGTCTTTTTTCTTACCCAGAAAAATTTAGAGCGTTTAAAATATTGAAAGATCACGGAAAAAGATCTAAAAAAAAACTTTTTTGATGTGTATTTTTTCTTTTAGGGACATTTTTTAAAAAAAGGAGTCCCCCACAAAAAAATAATATCCCCGCTCGGAAGGCCGATTTCCACTAAGCAGATTCTTTCGCGCGAATCGAAAAAATATTCGTAGCGATAGAGTAGGACCGTTATCTACTTTCTGCCAATCGAATTTTTTCGCTGCGAAATCTGAGAACATTACACCAGGCATGCTCACATTGGCAAAAATTCGATTCGCGCGAAAGAATTCGCCTAGTGGAAATCGGCCTTAAGAGCTGCTATGTCAACATTACATGTCAAAACATAAAAGATACGGAGAAACGAGATCCTCAAGATGAAAATCCAAGGGAGCCTGAAAGACTTATTAACATAAGGGTATCTTCAAACTCACTATACCTGATTTTGCCAATAAAAAGGCATGTGTTACTGTTACGCCCTATTTACAAGAGATCGGATCCGAAAGTATTGCGTTTATACGGGATCGGATCCGAATGGATCAATGATGAGCCGATTTGTGTGCTTATTCCAATAACGACATTTTGGCGGCAATTATTAAACCTCAGAAGGGAGAAAATTTTTGATTTTTACAGAGATCGAAGGCTATTGAATCTGGACCAAACAGGACTCTTCAAAAGCGATCCAAAATGGGTATGGATAGCAGATCCAAATGGGATCGGATTCCCCAGGTCCCGTGTAAACGCAAAGCCCATCCGTAACACTTTGGATACGGATCCGTTTGGATTGGATCCAATCCCGTGTAAACAGGCCCCTAGGCTTCAATCGGTAATCACAAATCGTGTTAAGAAAAAATAATCTTAGGTTTGTTTAAATACAATTAAGTTACGGTTATCTATTAAAGTAACTTGCAAATATTTCAATGGAAGTCGATTATAACTAGACAGTTTTTCATGAAGCATGAAAAAAAATTAAGAAGCAAAGGTCAGCAATCAATTTGGATCAAGAATTTGTTGTCTGTCTTTCATTATCCATTCAATAATTATTGTCCTTAACGGTTTAAAGAAAAAATCTGGTCCAAGACAGGAAATACTAAACCGTATAGCTACGACTGATCGGCCAAAAAGAGCTCTTTAAACCGGATGCCATTAACGCTTCTTTAGGAGGAAATAAACTTTTATACAGTTTGAGTATTATTTTAAAAAAAATCATTAAGATTGCATGGACAAGAAAGTAGCTTCAAAGCCACTGACGTCGACCCTTCCTTGAATACCTTTAATAATAACACCCCCTTCTAAGAGCCCCCAGCAAGGTCAGTTTTTTCCGGGGGTGGCGCTCATTTTTTGGCGGCGAAAACCGTGGTCACATTTTAAACCGGAGAGACCTAAATTTGAACCGAGGTCACAGGACAGTATCATTTCAAATGGAAACATAAAACAACATAAACGTGGCATGTGCAATTTGCCTGCATCAAAACTTCCTTTAGCTGGGCGACTGCATATTGGCATTGACACTGACTGCACATTATACAATTCACGACTATTCAAAAAGTAGCAAACAAATTTTTTTTCTGGACTTTTCATCTAAAAAAGTGCATGGACAAAAGATAGGAACTTGCATTCACCCCTTGCGCGCATTGTTTTTATAGGCCAAGCAGGCTATTTACTGCGAAATTTAGTTTAGTTTAGTCTGCAAAAGCTCTAGCTCTTTCTTCAATCCTCAATAGAAGTTTCGCAATTTGCTATACCATGCTTAAACGTTATTAAGAGATGCGGAATTCAGACAGTATCTCGGTTTTTGCAATTTTGAAAAACCTTCGTGTAAGATATGAAAAAAACACAATAAGGTACCTAGAACACTTTTAGCACAACATTTTTATGTATCGTTTTCAAAGTTTGCGCATTTTGATGTCAAACTTCGGCAAAGTGAAAATCTTTGGTACGCTTGAGTACAGCTATACAAAAAGATTCGCCGTAGCAGTACTTTTATATTTCAAAAGTTTTATGGATAAGTTTGAAAAAATAGAGTTTTTTTAATTTTTTGCAAAGCAAAGATAAAAACATTACGGCGATGCGTGCCAATATACAGGGCGGGCAGCCTACCAAATGTCCAACTCGCACTTGTCACTTTTTCGTAAAGATAGAAACTTTGACAAGCCAATAAAATGATAACCGACTAACGGACCTACCAGCCCCGTAGATGTGATATGTAATATCGGGACAAGCACTTGATGTAGTTACCCAAGGCGGCACCATGATTGCCGCCGAAGGAAAGGAAATTTTGAAAATTTGATGATTCTCGTTTGCTAGAAAATGCACTGTCTTAGGAAATTTTCACTAAAGCAATTCTCTTAATCGTACTGAAAATTCCTTTACTTTTGCATTGTGCAGCAGTTAAAAAAACTTGATACAAATTTTCCGTAGTCTTGGAAATAGAATGCTTTCGCGTTACTTCTAAAGCCAGGTAACCAGCAAACTAATAGTCAATTGCTCCTCTTCTCACCTTGGGATTTCTTTTTTGCATGTAAAAAAGGGTCTAGAGCTCATTGTGAATTTCAGTCAACGATTCTTCTGTAGGGAAATTAGATACATGGTTCAAATTTACCAAAGGAGGGTCTTGATTTTTAAAATAGTAATAACAAGATATCTTGAAATCATTAACTTCTGTAGAAAATTCTGTTCAAGATAAGGTGCCAGAATAGAAAAAAGTGTTTAAAACAAACGCGTGTGACAAATAAGTTCCTCCAATTTGTGTTTGTTCTTTCTTTCTCTTTGTTCATTGCGTCTGACAATCTAAAGGAAAATTCTCTGCACACTTACAGTCAAATAATTTGCTATAGTTTGGATTGCGGGGAACCTTTGAAACACTTTAGGTACCGGGGTTTTTTTGTTTGGATGCAAAATTTGTGACCGAGGAATTTGATCCTGGCGATCTATACCGGGGACAATTATTTTGTCGCCGGGGCAGAATATCCTGGGGCACTCAGACAGGGGTGTACTATACCTTGCTTGCGATTTCAGAAGGTCTTGTGACGTCACTCATGACGCTGCTGGGAGCAACTTGACTCCTGCTAATGCGTCCAATTAAGAATCTCCTCACAACGCTGTTACCATATCCGAATAGGATAGCATTTATTGTTGCATTACTAAACACGATAACATAAGCCCAATATTCTAGGACATTCATGATTAATGGGGGATTCCTCTCTTCCTGGTATTTGTAATACGCCCAAATTGCGGAGCAAATGTTGTACGGTAGATATAGAACCAACAAAGCACCCAGAACAAAACGAATCGTTTTCGTTGCCGAGATTTCTCGTCTTGTTTCTCGGTTACCCGAATCTTCTCCGGCATCACTCAGCATTCTCTTCATTTTCTCTGCATGAGTGGCAATTCTGCGAAACACCATCGAATACAATATGAACATAAACAGAACACCAAAGAGATCGGATAAATTCAAAGCGACTTGCAGCGGGAAAGAAGGAAACGCGATCGATATGTAGGCGATTATTGCCGATGTTACGAAGCTAAACACAACGATCACCTTCATGCGAAATTCGTTCATGAACGCATTGTACTTTTTGAGCTTCGTCACGTGAAGATAACGATCCATAGATACGCACATCAACATGAAAAAGGAGAAATAAGCGAGAAGAAAGGCGCCATAATGAAGAACCAGTTCAAAGGCACAATTTCGGTACTTGGCCTTTAAAGCTGCCA
>NW_027019762.1:8950956-8966802 GCF_013076305.1 Rhopilema esculentum | reverse complement strand
AAAACTGTAATAGAAAACAGTTGAATCGAAACGTTTTAAACGCCGGGTGCTTCAGTCGTTTATATTTTTTTTCGGTAGGAGCGTCAGAAATTTTTAGCGTCCTAATCTTATGCACTTTAGACAAATCAGCAGACATTCAGCATATCGTGAGACATGAGACACTTATCGTGAGAGCCATCTAATAAGTGAGCCGAAATTGTATCCTGTAAATGTCACTCTCGTATTAAAAGTATATTATAATTTTTCCGTAGCCTCAATATTCTTAAGAAATCTTCGCTTTGAGCCTGGATCAAGGGAACATAGTTGAAGAAATTTCATGTCGTTAACGAGGAGAGAGTCGAGCCAAACAATTAATCAAGTATCACAATGTTCTTAACAAACATGCATCTTAAACAGCAATTATCAGCACACGCAATTGATATAGAGTCGTCCGAAATTACATAAAAAACGTTCCAAATCCTTGTCCAAAATTAGTTCCTCCGAAATTACGGGCTATTAATACCTTCTTCATCGCCAACCCAGCTACAACATTGTAGAGTAAATAAAATAATCATTTTCAGGGCTGATTCACGTTGCTAAAACTATGCTTTTTTTTCTGATGTTTTTCAAACTGATTTTCTTCTGATGTCTCTTCAGCCTTTTTTCTATCGACGCTCTATCGCTGATCTCTCCTTTTTTATTGAATTTATCAAGATGTTGTTGCTCTCAGGAAACGGGAGACATGATCCGGGGTCCTCTGAGACATGTTACGAATAGCAGACATTCTTTCAGTTTTCACCCTTTCTAAGTCTCTTTGCCAAACTCACGGACTCTGTCTCACGCTCCTCCTTTCTCCCTTCTCCTGTCAGCTTGCTCTCCTTTTCCTGCTACACAGACTCTCACATGCTGTCTCTATTCAAAACTGAAATCAACAGCTTTATCTTCCCTCCCCTGTTTCTAATCCCTCCCTACCTATTTCCTTTGTTAGGGTTTACTATAGGCTCCTGTGCCTTTCCATAACATTGCATTTAAACTAACAGCACCATTGTATAGCTTGGTTAGTGGGTATTGTACATGGTGGAGGTATTCACACTATCTGCATCAACCCTTTATGTTTAGAGCGTATTACTATTATCTGTGAAACTGTGCCAAGAACAGTATAATAATAATTGCATCAAGCATTAAACCCCGAGTTGCAACTTAAACATCTTCCATATTAAACACCAAAGCGTGTACAACAACGCCTATACGGCATCGAACACTATATGACAGACTGACAAGTAGTCTTTTTCAATTTTTAGAGATATGTACCATAGACGATATTTCTTAGCACAACAATAAGTCAGTTATAAAGAGACCGAAGAATGCAGAAAAACAACGTTTGTAATTTCCAGTCTAGATGATTATGCTAGGACTTTACTTGGATACGTACACATATAATTGTTATATATTTTAGAATAATTGTTATCAATTAAAAATATATTTTTGCTTCATGATTATCCATCTATAAGCGTATTTGCACACATTATATTTCTACAAATCTGATAGTGTTCATATTGTTCATTTTGACCACAGTGCTCATATTTATCAAAATAATGTCAATAAGCGAGATACCTGGAGTTGCAACTAACAACAGTCTTGTTCTGTGCACAAAAGCGCGTACAGCTCGGCCTACATGACATCAGTCCTTCTATGACTGGCCGGTAAACAGTAATTTTCATAAATGTCGCAGTTATGTTTTAAAGACGATATATCCAGTTTCAAGAAATAGCTAAACACAATGGTCTCGAGACATAACAAATGAAAATATCGTCGTTTATATATTAAAGACCATATGTTTATATTAAGACTTTACTGACATATCTACAAATACTATTGTAGTAACGGTTGCCTATAAACAATATATTTTTGCCTTATAGTTACCCACCTACATTTGAAGAACTGAGATTTCTATAGAACTAGATTTTCACCATTAAAGGTTACAATAGAATATGATTCTTTCTAAACTGAAACGAAATGAACGTTATCACACTTTTGCAAAATGTGGACAGGATAAAAGAACTGGTTATATTTCGAAATGCCCATGAATTATGGATCCACATTCCTAACTTTGCGCTTTGAGAGACATGCCAATCTCTTTATTAAAAACATATATAATTGATGTTCAATGTTTTGTCTAAACATTTGTTGTGACTTTATATGCTGGGCAGGGGAAAAAGATTTCTTCAAACTGAAAATGCGAAAATTGAATGATTATTGAAGGGGGCCTAAAGAGTTGTCAACATTAAGGTTATCTAAAAACACATTTATTGACATTATTGTAAGATAATACTAAGGCTACAATCAGTAAACATTCTTCATGATAAGATTATTTTCTTAGGTTTGTCTACATACAACCTAGGTTCTTTACAAAACCTTCTAAAACTGCATGAGCAACACACCAGCCTCAATCTACCAACATCCTTTTATGCTTTCAACTATACCTTGCTTGCAATTTTAGAAGGTCTTGTGACTCTATTCACGGCGCTGCTTGGAACAACTTGGCTCTTGGTAATCCGTGCAATCAAGAATCTTCTGCATGAGCAAGACACCAGCCTCAATCTACCAACATCCTTTTATGTCTTCAACTATACCTTGCTTGCAATTTTAGAAGGTCTTGTGACTCTATTCACGGCGCTGCTTGGAACAACTTGGCTCCTGGTAATCCGTGCAATCAAGAATCTTCTGCATGAGCAAGACACCAGCCTCAATCTACCAACATCCTTTTATGTCTTCAACTATACCTTGCTTGCAATTTTAAAAGGTCTTGTGACTCTATTCACGGCGCTGCTTGGAACAACTTGGCTCCTGGTAATCCGTGCAATCAAGAATCTTCTCACAACGCTGTTGCCATATGCGAATAGAATAGCATTTATTGCAGCATTAAAATACACAATTATATAAGACCAATATTCTAGTGCGTTTATGGTTAATGGGGGATTCCTCTTCTCCTGGAATTTGTAATACGTCCAGATTGCGGAGCAAATGTTGTACGGTAGATATAGAACCAACAAAGCACCCAGGACAAAGCGAATCGTTTTCGTTGCCGAGATTTCTCTTCTTGTTTCTCGGTTACCTGAATCTTCTCCGGCATCTCTCAGCATTCTCTTGATTTTCTCCGCATGAGTGGCAATTCTGCGAAACACCATCGAATACAAGATGAACATAAACAGAACACCAAACAGATTGGATAAATTCAACACGACTTGCAGAGGAAAAGAAGGAAACGCGATCGATATGTAGGCGATTACAGCCGACGTTACGAAGCTAAACACAACGATCAACTTCATGCGGAACTCGTTCATGAACGCAGTGTAGTTTTTGAGTTTCGTCACGTGAAGATAACGATCCAAAGAAACGCATATCAACATGAAAAAGGAGAAATATGCAAGAAGAAAGGCGCAATATTGAAGAACCAGTTCAACAACACAGTTGCGGTACATGCCATTCAAAGCTGCCTTTGCAGTAATGGATGGCATGATGAATATTCCAATGCCAAGATCTGATATATTCATCAGGAGAATGAATTTGTTTGTGATCGTGTTTAGCTGCTCCATTTTGTACAGTCCGTAAATTAGAGCTGTGTTCGAAACGATGATGATTGGTGACAAAAGGGCGGTAAAAAATGACCAAGTGATCAAATGGGGCGACGGCATGTCTAATGGCCATATTGACGGGCAATAGTAAGTTTCTTCTGGATGTGAGTGATTCATTACTGGTTATTTCTTTCTGAGTTTTTTAAATTGAAACGCCAAATATTACGAAGAACAATACCTTTCAGTGTCAGTTTTTCGCTCAACTGTTCTGTGTTGTTCTTTGATGAGCACTATCTTTCGAAATGTACATGGCAAAGCAAAGTCGCTACTAATCATTTCGAGGCAAAGCGAAGTCGCTACTAATCATTTCGAGGCAAAGCAAAGTCGCTACTTATCATTTCGAGAATCCACCAGAAAATGAAGCACCACTACCATGTAGAGCAGAAGGCGGCAAGTTAATCCGCTAGCAGATGTTAATGAACATCTGCTAGCGGATTAACTTCCAATCTGAATTTTGCTGATGGTTATGTTTCTCCATTCAGCATTACTGTTGTTATTTAAATTAGGTGAATTTATCCGTTGGCAATTCGAATGAACTGAGGATCAACAGCAAACTTTGCTTATTAATGGTGTTAACCAAAAGGATGCGAAATACCTTTTTGCTCGTCGCTGATATGACAAACGAAATGTAATTGTAAATAGAAGAGGCCCGGTTGTGTTTTAATTAAAAGCAACTGTGGATTGAACATCAAAAGACAAATTTTAACTTCAAGTGAATGGTTAGGATTGGTACTGCGATTCATTGAACTATGCAAGGATAACTTCAAAACTTTTTGCACAATCGATTTTATTGTTGGTGACTATTGTGATTAAGACACAAAAAGTGGTAGGAAAAAGGAAAGGATTCATTTTTTTTAAATTTAGAGTTTTTGTTCCTAATCGCTGTTTTCAACTACTAATCGTCCGCTCTATTCAAATATTACCCGTCAGGCATTGCTTCAATATTACCCACTGTCCATTTCAGTACCTGCTTCTAGACTATCTGAAAGTGCAGCACAACATATTGGAATACGCATTGCCAATACAGCGCCACTCGACGTATATTTTTATATTGATTTTATAGAAGAATGTCATATTATGCATTTGTCAACCTTTTGCGTTGATAAGTGGACCTTTATGAATTCCGTCATGTGTGTCTGCTTGAGGAGAGCGTTTTATATTTACTCGAAAATTTTATTTTCTCCGCCTTATTTTTTGTGGAAATATTACTTGTGTATGCTACAGAGTATAGTGATGCATTTTCGGTCTTTCTTAATTTCTTTTTTGTTATATTTGTTCTAAAGATTTCAGAAACTTAGCGTTCTGGTGCTTTATGGTTAACTAATCCTAAATAAATTTCTAAGGCGAAGATTTTTACAGAGCCTCCTTCTAGAGTGAAGAATTGTTGAAGCCTCGTTCCCTTCCCGGCATTCACTGTATTCTTTTGTTACATTCTTTTTTTCTGCCTGTCATCAATTCTTATTATTTATTTTGTTCGGCTTCATGAAACAACCTCCAAACCCTATTTTCTACGTGCTCTTTATAATGATTTTCATGTTGTATATCCCCACCACCCTTAGAATCGTCATTTTCCCTTCCATACATCACATTGTTTTTCCACCGATCCTTTGGTTATTTTCTCTGAGATCTCCGCTTTTTACCTTAAACAAACTGCAATTATTGAAACAAAAATGGATTAGGGGTACTTTTGACTATGTGGGCCGCTTCCTCAAAAAGTTGTGTACGGATCATGCAAGTTAATGAAAAATTTCAAACAAGTGAAGAATTATAGAATAATTTTGAAGCGTTGATTGGACCGGTGAGCGTTTTATCAAAATCAAATATTTCATATAACAGTAAACTATGATTGGCTATTTCAAGAGAATTTTCTATTGGGGAAAGCTGGAGGCTTTAGGATACATTTGATATCCGATTTGGCTCACTGCGCACTATGCATTTCAAAGAAAGCTAGGAATTTTCTTCCTGATACCACAGTCAGCTGTTCAAACTAAATGTTACAGATTTATACTGAACATAGATTCAGAAATGAATAGATTCTTATCCAAAAAAAGCCTGAATAGATAAACAAACAAGATTCTACCTCCAAGAGGGCATATTTGATTTGTTTAAATAGCTCACCGCTCTAATGAAGCTTTTCACTATTTCTTCACTTGTTCAGACAAGGTCCGTACGCAACTTGTTACGGAAAAACCTACGCATCCTCAATCTATCGAGTTGACATTTTATCGCCAGGAGATGTTCATTACCGCCTTATACTTTACAGGGTGTTAGTATCTTATTTCCAGGTAGTACTATCTATAACTGTATCCTCTATATCTGTCTGGTGCATTTCGACAGAGAGTGCTTATTACACAACAGAAGAGGACAGTCGGCCGAAAAACTGGCACAACGCGTTTAACTCTACAGAACGCAAGACATTAGAGTTTTTCGCGATGATAAATCACTCACATCCAGAAGAAATCTACTATTGCCCGTCAATATGGCCATTAGACATGCCGTCGCCCCATTTGTTCACTTGGTCATTTTTTACCGCCCTTTTGTCACCAATCACCATCGTCTCGAACGCAGCACTAATTTACGGACTTTACAAAATGGAGCAGCTAAACACGATCACAAACAAATTCATTCTCGTGATGAATATATCAGATCTTGGAACTGGAATCTTTGTTCTGCCATCAATAGCTGCAATGGCAGCTTTAAAGGACAAGTACCGAAACTGTGTGTTTGAACTGGTTCTTCATTATGGCGCCTTTCTTCTCGCTTATTTCTCCTTTTTCATGTTGATGTGCGTATCTATGGATCGTTATCTTCACGTGACGAAGCTCAAAAAGTACAATAAGTTTATGAACGAATTTCGCATGAAGGTGATCGTTGTGTTTAGCTTCGTAACATCAGCAATAATCGCCTACATATCGATCGCATTTCCTTCTTTCCCGCTGCAAGTCGCGTTGAATTTATCCGATCTTTTTGGTGTTCTGTTTATGTTCATATTGTATTCGATGGTGTTTCGCAGAATTGCCACTCATGCAGAAAAAATTAAGCGAATGCTGAGTGATGCCGGAGAAGATTCGGGTAACCGAGAAACAAGACGAGAAATCTCGGCAACGAAAACGATTCGTTTTGTCCTAGGTGCTTTGTTGGTTCTGTATCTACCGTACAACATTTGCTCCGCAATCTGGGCGTATTACAAATACCAGGAGAAGAGGAATCCCCCATTAATCATGAATGTCCTAGAATATTGGGCTTATGTTATCGTGTTTAGTAATGCAGCAATAAATGCTATCCTATTCGGATATGGTAACAGCGTTGTGAGGAGATTCTTAATTGGACGCATTAGCAGGAGTCAAGTTGCTCCCAGCAGCGTCGTGAGTGACGTCACAAGACCTTCTGAAATCGCAAGCAAGGTATAGTACACCCCTGTCTTAGTGCCCCAGGATATTCTGCCCCGGCGACAAAATGACTGTCCCCGGTTTAGATCGCCTCAATCAAATTCCTCGGTCACAGGTTTTGCAATGCCCGGTACCTAAAGTGCTTCAAAAGTTCCCCGCAATCCAACCTATAGCAAATTATTTGACTGTAAGTGTGCAGAGAATTTTCCTTTAGAATGTCAGACGCAATGGACAAAGAGAAAGAAAGATCAAACGCATATTGGAGGAACTTATTAGTCACATGCGTTTGTTTTCAGCACTTTTTTCTATTCTGGCACCTTATCTTAAACAGAATTTTCTACAAAAGTAAATGATTTCAAGATTTCTTGTTATTACTATTTTAAAAATCAAGACCCTCCTTTGGTAAATTTAAACCATGTATCTAATTTCCCTACAGAAGAATCGTTGACTGAAATTCACAATGAGCTCTAGACCTTTTTTACATGCAAAAAAGAAATCCCAAGGTGAGAAGAGGAGCAATTGACTATTAGTTTGCTGGTTACCTGGCTTTAGCATCCTACTTCCAAGACTACGGAAAATTTGTATCAAATTTTTTTAACTGCTGCACAATGCAAAAGTAAAGGAATTTTCAGTACGATTATGAGAATTGCTTTAGTGAAAATTTCCTAAGACAATGCATTTTCTAGCAAACGAGAATCATCAAATTTTCAAAATTTCCTTTCCTTCAGCGGCAATCATGGTGCCGCCTTGGGCAACTACATCAAGTGCTTGTCCCGATATTACATATCAGATCTTTGGGGTTGCTAGGTCCGTTAGTCGGTTATCATTTTATTGGCTTGTCAAAGTTTCTATCTTTACGAAAAAGTGACAAGTGCGAGTTGGACATTTGGTAGGCTGCCCGCCCTGTATATTGGCACGCATCGCCGTAATGTTTTTATCTTTGCTTTGCAAAAAATTAAGAAAACTCTATTTTTTCAAACTTATCCATAAAACTTTTGAAATATAAAAGTACTGCTACGGCGAATCTTTTTGTATAGCTGTACTCAAGCGTACCAAAGATTTTCACTTTGCCGGAGTTTGACCCGAAAATGTGCAAAGTTCGAAAACGACACATCAAAATGTTGTGCTAAAAGTGTTCTAGGTACCTTATTGTGTATTTTTTTCATATCTTACACTAAGGTTTTTCAAAATTGCAAAAACCGAGATCCTGTCTGTATTCCGCATCTCTTAATAACAATTAAGCATGGTATAGCAAATTGCGAAACTTCTATTGAGGATTGAAGAAAGAGCTAGAGCTTTTGCAGACTAAACTAAACTAAATTTCGCAGTAAATAGCGCGCAAGGGGTGAATGCAAGTTCCTATCTTTTGTCCATGCACTTTTTTAGATGAAAGGTCCAGAAAAATCTGTATTCTATTTTTTGAAACTTTCTATTCGCTGTTTGCAAATGTTTGAATAGTCGTGAATTGTATAATGTGCAGTCAGTGTTAATTCCAATATGCAGTCGCCCAGCTAAAGGAAGTTTTGATGCAGGCAAATTGCACATGCCACGTTTATGTTGTTTTATGTTCCCATTTGAAATGATACTGTCCTGTGACCACGGTTCAAATTTAGGGCTTTCCGGTTTAAACGGTTTTCCCCGCCTTATAGTGATCGCCACCTCCGGAAAAATCTGACCTTACTGGGGGCTCTTAGACGGGGGTGTTATTATTGAAGACATTCAAGGAAGGGTTGACGTCAGTGGCTTTGAAGCTACTTTCTTGTCCATGCAATGTTAATGATTTTTATTGAGAATAATACTCAAACTGTTTTAAAGTTTATTTCCACCAAAAGAAGCGTTAATGCTGCTAACTGGCATCCTGTTTGAAGAGCTCTTTTTGGCCGATCAGTCGTAGCTATACGGTTTAGTATTTCCTGTCTTGGACCAGATTTTGTCTTTAAACCGTTAAGGACAAATAATTATTGAATGGAGAATGAAAGACAGACAACAAATTCTTGATCTAAATTGATTGCTGACCCCTTCATTCTTAAATTTTTTTCATGCTTTCATGCGTCTAATTATAATTGACTTCCATGGAAATTTTTGCAAGTTAATTTAACAGACAACCGTAACTTAATTGTATTTAGACAAACCTAAGATTATTTTTTCTTAACACGATTTATGATTACCGATTGAAGCCTAAGGGCCTGTTTACACGAGAACGGATCCGAACCGAAAATGGTACGTATTGGCTTTGCGTTTACACGGGACTTGGCGGATCCGTTAGGGAACGCTTTTGAAGATCGTTCCGTTTGGATCCGTTCCCAGAAATGTCTCATGTAAATGTGTTCCAAACGGATCCGTACCCAAACTGTTACAGATGGGCCTTGCGTTTACACGGGACCTGGCGAATCTGATCCGATTTGGATCTGCTATCCATACCCATTTTGGATCGCTTTTGAAGATGTTCCCGTTTGGTCCAGATACAGCAGCCTTCGATCTCTGTAAAAATCAATAATTTTCTCCCTTCTGAGGCTTAATAATTGCCGCCAAAATGTCATTATTGGAATAAGCACATATTCCCATTATTGAAATAAGCAATATATTCGGATCCGATCCCTTGTAAACAGGGCCTAAGAGTAGCACATGTCTTTTTTATGGCAAAATCAGGTATAGTGAGTTTGAAGATACCCTTGATGTTAAGACTCCCTTGGATTTTTCATCTTGAGGATTTCGTTTCCCCGTATCTTTTATGCTTGGACATGTAATGTTAACATAGCAGCTCTTTAAGGCCGATTTCCACTAGGCGAATTCTTTCGCGCGAATCGAATTTTTGCCAATATGAGCATGCGTGGTGTAATGTTCTCAGATTTCGCAGCGAAAAAATTCGATTCGCAGAAAGTAGATAACGGTCCTACTCTATCGCTACGAAAATTTTTTCGATTTGCGCGAAAGAATTCGCCTAGTGGAAATCGGCCTTCCGAGCGGGGATATTATTTTTTGTGGGAGACTTGCTTTTTTGACAAAATGTCCCTAAAAGAAAAAAGATTGTTGTTAGTTGCAACTCTAGGTATCTCGCTTATTGACATCATTTTGATAAATATGAGCACTGTGGTCAAAAAGAACGATATGAACACTATCAGATTTGTAGAAATATAATGTGTGCAAATATGCTTATAGATGATAATCATAAGGCAAAAATAAATTGCTTATTCGTAACAATTATTCTAACATATGTAACAATCACATGTTTACGTATCCAAGTAAAGTCCTAGCATAATCATCTGGACTGGAAATTACAAACGTTGTTTTTCTGGATTTTTCGGTCTGTTTACAACTGACTTTGGGGTTTGAAGAAAGTAGATGCTTCAGAAGCATAATGGAAGTTGTTTCAGAGGTTTCCTATAATAATTTATTAATAGGGGACGGAACAGGTGTATAGCAGTGTCAAAACCTGGTCATAGTTAGTTTACAGTGTCCATTACGTAACTTTGATTGCTCTGGGACCAACAAGCTTAGCCTACAATGAGCTTAGTTAAATCACAGAACAGATAGATCTTTATTCTATGTTTACATAAATTTAAGGCAGTGAAGTATACCGCTCTCATTCCAGCGTACTTTTGATAGAAAGTCGCCGTGAAGATGTCGAGGCTTTCAGTTTTCGAAGGGCTTCAATTTCTGAAGTTCTTGAGCAAGTTGATAATCTCAATATTAAGAAAGCCTCACATATTAGCAGAATTCCAGCTGAGATAATTAAACATAATGTTGACCTAATCGTCTCCCACCTGCTATTTCTTATCAATAAATGTGTGAAAGAAATTGTTTTTCCGATGAACTAAAAGACGGTGATGTTAGAGCGCTTTTCAAGAAGATCGAGTTATTCAACAAAAGAACTATAGTCAAATAACAGTATTACCTTTAGTCTATAAAGTCTTTGAGAGTCTTTTGACAAATCAAATGCTACTTTTTGTTAAGAAGATTCACAAGTCTAGCGCCTGTCGTCAGGGTTCTAGTGCTGAGAATGGTTTGTCTAGATTTGATACGAGAGACAATCGTGAAGACTTGTAAGAGAAATGAACTCTTGCTTTCCAAATTTAACGCATACTGCTTTAGCAAAAATGTCTTACAATTGGTGTACAGTTATCTAGCGGGTAGAAAGCAGCGAGTCAAAATCAATTGACCGCTCATTCAGCCTTTTGGAAAGAAATGAAATTAGCTGTCGCCCAAGGATCAATCTTAGGGCCTCTTCTTTTTAGCATACCTATCAATGACATTTTCCGTTTGTTGAAGCAAGCTGAAATTTATAATATGGAAACGATGCAGCAATTTTTTTATTCTCATCAAGAGTTGCGGGAGCGAGAATTTGTTTAAAGCTAGAAAATGAAATCTTTTTTTCTTAGAATGTCATCAAATATGCAATCAAAGATAAATGTCATCAGAGCTTTTGAAATGTCACAGTTGAGCTACTAGCCACTTTTGCAATACGAAGGAGCACAAATTATTCAAGGATTTATTTTGTTTTTTGTATGACTTTTTTGTAATGTTTCTTAAAACTATTAATTCCCAATTACAGAATTGTATGAATAAATCTATTTACAGTCGTTCAACCGAATTTTTAACTCGCGATTTTATATCAAATCTGCTAAAGAAGGAGACAAAAGAGCATAAAACTTTCATCGGCTCTTTCAAGAACTTTTTTATCAAATAGGCTGAAAGCTTTAAGATTCTTCTGATTTCCATTTCCTCTCAACCCGTGTTTCGCATTTAAAAGAAAACTACAACGTTCCTTCACGATACCTCGGAAAACGTACGTTTTTTTTAAAATGATAAAAATAATGATACAAACTGTCGTCAATTTCGTATCATCTGTATATGTGCCAACCAAGTGGTGTCAACCTCTCAAAGCCTACATTTTGTAGACTTTTAAAAAGGATGATAATAATAGAAGACCCTAAAACTGAGTGCTTCACAAGAAAACGTTAATAATCTGATAAAGTGCTAGTGAAAATGAATGATAGAATGTGCTGCTTTCTAATTTAAAGAAGATGATGTCGTTTTTCCGAGACTCTCTTTTCAGATTGAATTCTTGACGACACTCCAAATTTTGCCCACTCTCTGATTGTCCAGAATGGCAAGATTTGAATTGCTTTTTTCAAAGCCATTTTCAAGTTCTATACAGCGAAAAAACTGTTCACAAACTGGGCTTGGTTTAATTTGCTTTGTTAGCGGTTCTAAAATGCGCGAGATTTGGTGGGTGTGAATCCAAATTTGGCATAGACTTCAAAAAACTGATGCCGCTTTTTGTTGATAGCTTTCCAGCAGTTTAAGTGAATGACGTCAAATCCCATGGTTTTGCTGTTGCTAGGTCGAAGACGTTCCTTCTGAAAATGTTGTATGAATATGCAGCACTGGTTTGGCCACGCCCACACCCAGCAATGTCCAAGAATGCCTACAAGACGACAAAGAGTGTTGGGATTTGTTGGAATTGATGTTGCATTGGCCAACCTTCCACTTTATTTTTTTATATATTCGGTATGAAAACTTACAATTACGAAATGCTTAAAACAGTACGTACGAACTACTAAACTACGTAACGAGGACGGAACCCAGGAGGAGCAATATAACATGACTGCCCCCTGGGATATGACATGTATCTAAATATAACCGATAATAAAACTATAACACTATATATACGTATACTAGATTATGATAATACATACATAGTAAAATAAAAGATATACATATACGGTAAATACTTAAGCCCGTTTCACATTGGACGAGGTCTATACCTAATATAATGTAATTGAATCAGAAGATTGGCATGGAGTCAAGGTGGATAGTCATTAGCACTATAATAAACCTAGTGTCAAATGCGAAATGGAAGAAAGAAGAAGTAGGCATACGAAACTCTATGAAAAGGGACTTGGTGGCATGGTAACAGTGACCTTATTCGAATCTACCAGTTGTGTGAATGTATTAGAGAGTCAACTCGATTATATTACTGTTGAGGTCATTTGGGAAGTTTTTATCATCATATAACAAAAGTTGTATCAAAACCTCATTTGAAAGATCGGTATATCCTAATGATTGTAAAAATTCAAAGACTCTAGCGAGAAGATTTCGACGTTCAATTTCAAAGGCCGGGCAGAGCAACAAGAGAGCCTTCTTTAATTCAAATTTTCTTGAAAAGCAGGTGAAATTCTGTTCGGGAATACACGACTTCTGAAGAATTTGCCAATCAAGAATCTTCTCACAACGCTGTTACCATATGCGAAAAGGATAGCGTTTATTGTTGCATTGCTTAAAATGATAATGTAGGCCCAATATTCTAGGACATTCATGATTAATGGGGGATTCCTCTTCTCCTGGTATTTGTAATACGTCCAAATTGCGGAGCTAATGTTGTACGGTAGATACAGAACGAACAAAGCACCCAGGACAAAACGAATCGTTTTCGTTGCCGAGATTTCTCGTCTTGTTTCTCGGTTACTTAAATCTTCTCTGGCATCTCTGAACATTTTCTTGATCCTCTCGGCATGAACAGCAATTTTGCGGAACACCATTGAATACAGGATGAACACAAATAGAACGCAAGTAAGATTGGATAAATTCAACACGACTTGCAGTGGGAAAGAAGGAATCGCGATCGACATGTAGGCGATTATTGCCGATGTTACGAAGCTAAAGACAACGATCACCTTCATGCGAAACTCGTTAATGAACAAATTGTACTTTTCGAGTTTCATCACGTGAAGATAACGATCCATAGATACGCACATCAACATGAAAAAGGAGAAATATGCGAGAAGAAAGACGCCATATTGAATAACCTGTTCAAAAGCACAGTTGCGGTACTTGTCTTTTAAAATTATCATTGCAGTAATGGATGGCGTGATGAATATTCCAATGCCAAGATCTGAAATATTCATCAGCAGAATGAATTTGTTTGTGATCGTGTTAAGCTGCTCCATTTTGTACAGTCCGTAAATTAGTGCTGCATTTGAGATGATGATGATTGGTGACAAAAGGGCGGTAAAAAACGAAAAAGCGATCAAATGAGGCCATGGCATGTCCAGTGGCCATATTGACGGGCAATAGTAAATTTCTTCTGGATGTGAGTGATTCATCATTGCCAAGTTCTCTTGTGCTCATCGTTTTGTAGGGTCAAACGCGTTGTGTCAGTTTTTCATCAAACGCGTTGTGTAATAACCACTTTGTTTCGAAATGTATCCGGAAGGGAGATTGACAATGCCGTTTTAGAGAGTTCTGCCTGCAAATAAGTTGTTAGTTTGTGTAAAGTATAAGGCGGTACTTAACATATGCTTGTGAAAAATATCATAGCGATAAATTGATGATGCGTGTGTTTTCCCATAACAATTTGTGTACGGACCTTGTGAATTCATGAATAATTTTTAGCAAGTGAAGAATTAGGGAATGATTTTGAAGCGTTTATGGACAGGTGAAGCTATATAACGCAATCAAATATGTCATCCTGATACTAGAATTTTGTTTATTTATTTATTTATTTAAGCTTTCTATCGATGAAACGTTTATAATTCCGAGCCTATATTCAGTATAATATATGACGTTTAGGTTAAACAGCTGCTCGTGGTATCCGGAAGGAAATGTTCTAGTTTTCTTTCAAATGCGAGTGCCCACTGAACGAAACTTGATATCAAACGTTTACTTCTCTTTAGCTGCTTTTTAGCAGATTATATTTGTTTTGGCGAAAAAAGGTCTCTTCAAAGAACATGCAAAGCAAATTTATTTCTACAATTCTTGAATCGGGCTATATACTCTAACAGACCATTACAAAACTGTAATAGAAAACAGTTGAATCGAAACGTTTTAAACGCCGGGTACTTCAGACGTTTATATTTTTTTTTCGGTAGGAGCGTCAGAAAATTTTAGCGTCCTAATCTTATGCAATTTAGACAAATCAGCAGACATTCAGCATATCGTGAGACATGAGACACTTATCGTGAGAGCCATCTAATAAGTGAGCCGAAATTGTATCCTGTAAATGTCACTCTCGTATTAAAAGTATATTATAATTTTTCCGTAGCCTCAATATTCTTAAGAAATCTTCGCTTTGAGCCTGGATCAAGGGAACATAGTTGAAGAAATTTCATGTCATTAACGAGGAGAGAGTCGAGCCAAACAATTAATCAAGTATCACAATGTTCTTAACAAACATGCATCTTAAACAGCAATTATCAGCACACGCAATTGATATAGAGTCGTCCGAAATTACATAAAAAACGTTCCAAATCCTTGTCCAAAATCAGTTCCTCCGAAATTACGGGCTATTAATACCTTCTTCATCGCCAACCCAGCTACAACATTGTGGAGTAAATCAAATAATCATTTTCATGGCTGATTCACGTTGCTAAATCTATGCTTTTTCTTCTGATGTTTTTCAAACAAACAGTCTCTTCAGTCTTCTTTCTATCGACGCTCTATCGCTGATCTCTCCTTTTTTATTGAATTTATCAAGATGTTGTTGCTCTCAGGAAACGGGAGACATGATCCGGGGTCCTCTGAGACATGTTACGAATAGCAGACATTCTTCCAGTGTTCACCCTTTCTAAGTCTCTTTGCCAAACTCACGGACTCTGTCTCACGCTCCTCCTTTCTCCCCAAATCCTGTCAACTTGCTCTACCCCTTTCCTGCTACACAGACTCTCACATGCTGTCTCTATTCAAAACTGAAATCAACAGCTTTATCTTCCCTCCCCTGTTTCTAATCCCTCCCTACCTATTTCCCTTGTTAGGGTTTACTATAGGCTCCTGTGCCTTTCCATAACATTGCATTCAAACTAACAGCACCATTGTATAGCTTGGTTAGTGGGTATTGTACATGG
>NW_027019762.1:8937936-8950856 GCF_013076305.1 Rhopilema esculentum | reverse complement strand
CCTTCATTTTATTGCAGAAGATTGATAACAAGAGTTGAATCTGTTGCGAAAACCTCTTTATTAGAAAAGAAATAAATAGAATGTTAGAGTGATGACGTCACAAAAGTGAATTTATAGAATTTTAAAACACTGAACCGTTATCCTGAAAGATCCACAAATTACCTTCAAGTATGCCGAATCAGATGCAAATGCAATAGACTTTGCATATTTAGAGGTATTTCATGGTGCTCTTTCAGGCTATGGAGTCAGAATTCTTAATCCTAAAGTAGATTTTTGATGACGTTACAACGTTTTTCATAAAAAAAGTCGCTTATGAACTAAGTTGAATTCTTCTATAAAATCACAATATAATCATCCAATGAAGTGCTACATAATTGACATTACGTATTCCATAATGTCATGTTGCAATTTCAGATCGTTCAAAAGCAGGTCCTGAAATGGACAGTGGGTAATATTGAAGCAATGCCTGACGGGTAATAGTTGAATAGAGCGGACGATTAGTAGTTGAAAACAGCGATGAGGAACAAAAACTCTTAATTTAAAAAAAATGAATCCTTTCCTTTTTCCTACTACTTTTTGTGTCTTATTCTTCTATTGGCTTCAGAATCTAAATCACAATAGTCACCAACAATAAAGTCGATTGTGCACAAAGTTTTGAAGTTATCCTTGCATAGTTCAATGAATCGCAGTACCAATATTAATCATTCACGTGAAATTAAAGTTTGTCTTTTGATGTTCAATCCACAGTTGCTTTTAATTAAAACACAACCGGTCCTCTTCTATTTACAATTACATTTCGTTTGTCATATCAGCGACGAGCAAAAAGGTATTTCGCATCCTTTTTGTTAACACCATTAATAAGCAAAGTTTGCTGTTGATCCTCAGTTCATTCGAATTGCCAACGGATAAATTCACCTAATTTGAATAACAACAGTAATGCTGAATGGAAAAACATAACCATCAGCAAAACTCAGATTGGAAGTTAATCCGCTAGCAGATGTTAATTGCCGCCTTCTGCTCTACATGGTAGTAGTGCCTCGTTTTCTGGTGGATTCTCGAAATGATTAGTAGCGACTTTGCTTTGCCATGTACAGTTCGAAAGATAGTGCTTATCATAGAACAACACAGAACAGTTGAGCGAAAAACTGGCACTGAAAGGTATTGCTCTTCGTAATATTTGGCGTCTGAATTTAAAGAAATCAGCTCTTCAGGAACGCAGAAATGAATCACTCACATCACGTAGAAACTTACTATTGCCCGTCATTTTGCCCACTGGACATGCCATGGCCTCATTTGATCACTTGGTCGTTTTTTACCGCCCTTTTGTCACCAATCACCATCATCTCGAACACAGCTCTAATTTACGGACTGTACAAAATGAGGCAGCTTAACACGATCACAAACAAATTTATCCTCTTGATGAATATATCAGACCTTGGAACTGGAATATTTATACTGCCATCCATTGCTGCAAAGGCAGCTTTAAAAGACAAGTACCGCAACTGTATTTTTGAACAGGTTATTCAATATGGCGTCTTTCTTCTCACATATTTCTCCTTTTTCATGTTGATGTGCGTATCTATGGATCGTTATCTTCATGTGACGAAACTCAAAAAGTACAATGCGTTCATGAACGAGTTTCGCATGAAAGTGATCGTTGTGTTTAGCTTCGTAACATCGGCAGTAATCGCCTGCATATCGATCGCGTTCCCTTCTTTCCCTCTGCAAATTGCGCTGAATTTATCCAATCTTACTTTCATTCTATTTGTGTTCATCTGGTATTCGAAAGTTCTTCGCAAAATTGCAATTAATGTTGAGAGAATTAAGAGAATGCTGAGAGATGCCGGAGAAAATCATGGTTACCGAGAAGCAGGACGTGAAATCTCGGCAACGAGAACGATCCGTTTTGTCTTAGGTGCTTTGTTGGTTTTGTATCTACCGTACAACTTTAGCTCCGCAATTTGGACGTATTACAAATACCAGGAGAAGAGGAATCCGCCATTAATCATGAATGTGATACAATATTGGACCTACATTATCCTGTTAAGTAATGCAACAATAAACGCTATCCTATTCGCATATGGCAACAGTATTGTGAGAAGATTCTTGATTGGCAAATTCTTCAGAAGTCGTGGTGTTCCGAACAGAACATCACCTGCTTTTCCATAGCAAATCAGAATTGAATAAGACGTAAATAAAGTGGAAGGCTAGCCAATGCACCATCTATTCCAACAATTCCCAGCACTGTTGTCGTTCTGTAGGCATTCTTGGACATTGCTGGATGAACCATGGGACTTGACGTCATTCACATAAGCTGCTGGATCTGCCAATTGTCCGAAACATGTCGTCATTATAGAGTTTAGCACAATCTGGGTTGTCTAAAACATGTTGACCGATGGCAGAATCGCTTGTTTTAACAGTGTTTCTAGACTAAAAGATCGAGGAGGCTGTTCTTTTTGGGAGGCAGTTTTTTTCTTATGTTGGAAGAAACATGTTGTTTTCCTTTCCCCCAATCTTTTGGTTGTGCGTCCTACGTAGCCAGAATCACACTGACACGTAAATTCATAAACAACGGTACTTATTTGGTTGGAAGGAACGCATTCCTTTTGAATGGATGGAAGGGCACTCCTAGTGTTGTATACGAGAATTGACAGCAAAGAAACATGTGATGGCTGGCCTAATCTGACTCTCGATCCGCAAGGGAGTGTTACCTATCCATGGTAGTTTCAAATAAACTGGGCAATTTTGCGGACAAAACTTTTGAACAGCCGAAAAACTTGCGATCTTCTACGTAGTATAAGATAAAATGACATCTTCTGGATAGCCGTTATCCAGAAAGATCGTTTTAAGTTTCTAAAATTCGGCGTGCAGATTTTTCTTTAGGCAGGCAAAACTGATTGGTCAACTATAGCGGTCATTTTATCTGATTAGTCTGTTTCGATCCACAACTGGGGTATATATTTTTCATCGTGTTCTGTCAGACCCCTATCCTGACGTTTTATGCTCTAAGGAGTGTCAGACAAAAAAGCTTTTAGCCAATATGATGTAAAATGGTTGCTTTTTTCGAAGCCATTTTAAAGTCCGGTTTCTTGAACCAGAGGGCCCGTCCTTGAACCAGTGGAAATATAATAATAGTGTCAGTAGAAATACTGGGGTTAACAACTGGTCACTAACGATGAAAGTAGCTGAAGCATCTACAACCGGGTTAGAAGTTGATGCAATGTGCCTGAAACGTGTCGCGTTGTACTTAGTTAGCGGCTTCTAGGCTCGCTGACGACGAGGATGAATCAAGCAAGTTCATTGAGAAGGAAACTCAGAGGCCTAATTATATATCCGCATTGAATTGCATAGATGTTTGAAAGGATGGATAAAATTTTACAAAAAGAAAAGGAACGTCGCGTGCATTTTCATCTCTGCTCCCCTTTTTCTCCTGTTTATCTTGGTCAAATATCCGCAGCAACATTTCGACCAATTCTTAGTAACTTGTCCTGGTGTAAAATCAAACAATCCTTGACGTACATCAAGTGACGTACGGACTTGACCGATTCAACTATGGCCTAGGAATAGCTTATATGAAACCAAGAAATTTTGAACGGCTCATTCATTTGAATAGAAAACTACAAAAGTCAAAAAAATTAAACTAGGAAATTCTCAGATGAACAAATTTCAAAGTCAAGAAAAAGTGAAATAGAAAAATTGGAGGAAGCTAGGACGCTAAACATGATTGATGGTGAGCACACTGACGACGAGGATGAACCAAGCAAGTTAAATAATGAGGAGACTCGGGCTGTATTCAATTTTGAACCCTGCAAAATTTACCTATCTTGAAATTTTAGATGATAGCTAATAAGACTGAGTATATTCTTCACTACCTGGCTATTTTCATTTCGACCCTACCTATGTTGGTTTCGCAGTCTCACATCCTCTTTTTAAAGAATCTCCACTATAAATCATATCTAAGTCTTAGGGAAATATATTTCTCGAAGATTTAATATTGTTTATTGGCTGGAATATTTTCGGACGGTAAAATTTTAGGACCGTGTATTTGTTTGTTCGAAAAGTTTACCATCCGAATTTTTTTGGGATTAATGTACGCATATGTAGATAACATGGTTATTGATAATTGTTTTACGCTTTCTTCAGTCTTCTTCTCCTGTGGGTACTTAATCCGATCCGGACGTTGGCGATCATGGCTCTCCACACAATCCTATTCTTATGTTGCGGAACAATTTTACTTCGCTTAATCCAGTACACTTGCACAAGTTAAAAAAGATGAATTTCCAATTTTTCAGCTTGAAGATGTCAATTTTCGATAAAGTCTCACATATGTTTTGAACACGTACTTTTGACATTGATCAGCGTAAAGAGACACCAGCATAAAAAGGTACAAAACATTCAACACCATTCCGAATAACACTTAGTATCGAATAACATTTAACACTTATAACACTTAGTAAAGTATCGTCGTTTCTATATTAAAACACAAAATCTTGAGTTTTGCTATTTACTCTTTACCTTTTCAGAACTTAACTGCTACCTCCATACTGTCCTCGTTTCGAAATAGACTTATCTTGTTCATACATTTTTTTGAAGAAGATTAATAACTAAAGTTGAATCTGTTGCGAAAACCTCTTCATTAGAAAAGGAAGAAATAGAATGGCGGAGTGATGACGTCACAGAAGTCTAGTTTTAGAATTTTAGAATTCTGGCATCTTACTCTGAAAGAAACATGAAATAATTCTAAGTACACAAAATTAGCTAAATCTGCTGTGAATCTTCTGAGAAATTGCCACAAATTCACAGGATCTTTCCCTGTCAAATCAACCTTCTCTCAATCAATCAATCAATCAACCAATCAATCAATCAATCAATCAACCAATCAATCAATCAATCACTCAATCAAATCAATCAAATCTTTCAATTATATTATTATCTTATGTAATGCTTCAATAAACGCTATCCTATTCGCATATGGTGACAGCGTTGTGAGAAGATTTACAATTGGACGCTTTACCAGGAGTCAAGTTGCTCCAAGGAGCGCGGTAAGCAACGGCACAAAGGCTTCTAAAATTGCAAGCAAGCTCTAGCTGAAGGCATATAAGGAGGTCGGTGGTTTTAGGCTGGTGTCTTGCCGATGCACTGTCAATAAAATTTGTGAGTGCAATGTTCAAACTACTGTTTCTGAACTACTGCCCTCCTCTTTATAACCGTGGTGAACTACTGGCATCTGACAACAGAGGATTATGAAAAAGACAAGAGAAAAGGGAAAACGGACAACAGAATCTCTATTCCAGTCAATTGGTGATCTTTGCCTCTCAATTGATTTCGCATACGTCAAGGAAAATTGTCTCGTTGCAATCAGCTTCAATCTACAAATCTTTACAAGTAACTTTAGCAACACGACTTACCTTTCATCGATTGTAACCTAAGTAATATTTAACATAACGTCATGAAATATTTAGTGTGAACTTCTGGATAATCTAAATGTTAATAATAATTTTAAGCTTTCTTCAATAATTGATCAATTTTCAATTTTTCAGCTTTAAGATATTATTTTCCCGTCTGTTTTCCCATGTTATTGACATGTAATGTTGACATTATTCAGCGTATAAAAGCACGGCCGGTGGTTAATAACATTGAACGTCAGTCCGACTAATATATGCACTGTGGTGAAAATTTAGTTTTGTAGAAATTTCAGTTGTCCAATTACGCTGGTGGATGGGTTATGAAAAGACGAAAATATATTGTTTATTGGTAACATTTATTCTTATTTAGGTAACAACTATATGGGTAGATATGCAATTAATGTCCTAATATTATCATTGAGACAGAAACGTCAATTTATTGCATTTTTTGTCAATTTATCACTTTCATAGTGTTGTGCTAGAAAATATCGTCTATGGTACATATATCTAAAGATTAGTAAAGACTTTGAGTTTCATGATTTATGCAATGCTCGTGCAACGGTTTTAGGCAATGGTGTACAGTTAAACTCATTTTTTTATAAAAAAAACTAGTTATAACAAACAAGTACTGGACAGTCAGAAAAGAATAAAAATTCTCAGTACTCGAACCAAAGAAATTAAGAAGCTCTTAAATCGTGATAAAACTGAGAACAACAAAATTTTGTAAAATCCAAAAGTATTATTGCCAAGTTAGCCTCAAACTTAAGACATAAGTCATAAAAATATACTTTCCGCATATCAGAGCGGAAGCGAATCTCTTGACGGGAAGATAATCTAGATTTGTTGTTAGGCAACTCTGAAGATTCTCTTGATGCAAAAAGAGACGAATATTGTTGACGCACTGGGTTGGAAATGCGACAGAAAAGTTTTCTGCTGAAGATTGTGACAAAAGTAGGTACAGATGCTTCGAGAAAACCGGTTGTTTCATAACGGTTGATGGATCAGCTGACGATAAAATAAATCCACAAGGTCTTTAAAATTATTTTGTTTACACCTCCTCTGCCAATGGCCGAACCAGCAGAGGTACCAGCGTCAAGAACGAAGAAATCACACAGAACTTTGAACAACGGGACACAAAACGAGTAGCTTGACAACGAGACAGAAAAGGTCGATTGTGAAGCTGGCCGTGACTACACTCATGGGCTTCTTGGCAGAAAATTGAAAGTTTTTTATGAAAATGGTTTCTTTGTTGGGACAATATCATGGTGCAACAGAAAATTGCAAGAGTTTCCGGTATACTACGACAAAGACAACTCGGACGATTATATTTCTTTTAAAGACATTAAGGGGATTGATGTATCTTTACTTTAGTTAGATTAGATAGTTACTTCTTGTTACTGTCTTGGTTCTGTCTTTGGAAAAATTAAAAATAGATTCAAAGTCCCCTATCTTCTGTAATAGTTGCTAACATTAACTAATATTTCTTCCTAACATGAAAAATTAATATAAGGAACCCCCAATATAAATTTCAGAAAATCATGATTAAGAAACTCTTAAGGAACAATGAGTATTCAAATTTCCAGCACATTTAGAAACTGGAGTACTCAACATCGACCTTTGTTTGTTATGAAGAAAATGAGTTTAATACGTTCTGAAATTAACATGCTGGTACAGATACTGTCATTCCCTGTACCATGTACAATACCCAGTAGGCAAGCTAAATTAATTTGTATGATGATTTAGAATTTTTTCTCCTCGCATCGCTATTTATTCGATAGAAAAACAAGCTTTCTACCTGCATATTGCAAACATGCTCCTTATCTACAGCAATTCATTAAAAAACAAAATTCAACTGATTCACAGGAATATAATTAATTTGTTTGACAACATCTCACTTATAGCATTTACACAATCCCACAACAAAAATTTCGTCCGAAATCATTTTAGATTATAAGCTGCCTAAAGCCCATCCCGGTTTATTTGTTGGCGCAAATTCGCCAAAAATGTAGTTATTTGTTCCAGATTTGTGGCCTTAAGCTATTTAAGCTAAGATTTAATTGGTAGCTAATTTCCTTTAGTGCCTAGTTGAGAGTGGTATTGGCCACTAAAAGTAGTCTTGGAAATCTTAAAAGTGGTCTTAGAGAAAAGAATCATTTGGGGAAAAATCGGGCCCTTTTGGTTTTGATACTTTTCCCGTTGAGGGGCTTATCATTCTTTGCTAATCATTAACAGAACGACGTCCTGTAAAAGTGCTTATTACCAGTGGTGTCATGCAAAGATTTTCTGAGATAAAGTAACTATATGAAATTTTGATAACTTAACTTGTTTTAGGAATAATTAATTAAGGCTGCTTTGTCCCTTATTCTACCTTATAGATTAAAAACAGATTGAATAAGATTAAAAAGGCTCTGTTTAATAAAAAATTTTGGGTTTGGTAACAGTTCCGGCAAATTGAGAGACTTTGTATGCAACGTTTTTTCCCGGATGTTTACTCCTGGACTTCAATCTGAGCAGCACATTCACTCATGCTTGCTAAACACGAGCAAAACATTCCTTTACAATTGCTCAACGTGAGCAACAAATTTGCTCATACTTAAAAATGGCTTTCAAAAAAGCAGACATTTGAATATACTAAAGCTTTTTGTCTGACACTCTTCAAAGTATAAAACGTCAGCACATAAATCGAAAAATCTACGCTAGGAAATATATATACTCAGTTGTGGATCGAAATAGGCCAATCAGAAACGCAAGCACGTGACTGTTAAGGCTGCCCAATTAGTTTCGCCTGCCTATTGAGAATGTCAACAATGGAGTCCCAATGTGAAAACGAACTCCTTCTGTCAACACAATAGCGGTTTTTTCGTTCTACATTGGAATACCTTGCTTGGAAAACTTATCTAGCATCTTTGTTTAATTAGGAGCTTAAGTCGTCATTTACCTGGCTTAAATCTACAACTAATACCATAAATGATTCATCACCATTCCTTGATAAAAGACTACAATCCTTGACAAAAGTCCTTGGAACACCCTGTGACCAATGAAAGATTTTGAAGAAATAAAGGTTTCCGGCTGTAAGATACAGATATATCCCCCCTCCCCCAAAAACAATGTTGGCTGAAAAGACTATTACTTACCCTAGCTGATAAACTGACATTGGACGAATTTCAAGCTTTGAAACTGTTGTTATTCAACATTGTTTCAAGGGGGAGAGGGGATGCTACTGAATTTATGCGAAATTTTAGCTTGGTGTACCAAGACTTTTGGCAAGGATTGTCTGAGCGCTTTTTTTTAAACCGTTAGTTGCATGAAAATCAATGTTATGGGGGTAGGGGTTCTTGGTAGCGCTGATTTCATTGGCGTCGAAAAAATTTGATATTTAAAATGGAATTGGCCTAATTTAGCTATTTTTCGAATTTTAGAGATATTATGATTATTATTCACTTGTTTACTTGAATTCTTCAAATTCTGCTCTGTTTTTTTCGAAATTAGATATTGAAAATTCACCAGACTTGCAAGGGAAAAAACAAAAGATGAAAAACAGGAAAATTAAGTATTGCAATTGCTGTTCAAAGCACATGTACGTGTGAAAATGTCTCCAAGATAGAATTTTTGGAATGTCAATGGCGGAAACCTTCCTGTTTCTCACTGTGTCGGTGTTGTATAATTAAACGATAAGCTAAGAAATAAAAACGAAATTGACTATAGTATCAAAAGCAGTTGTTGAGTTGCTCTTTAACAAACATGGTGTTTCATAGCAAAATTAGCGACAGAGAGAGAGCGTTGGCTTGCTACTTGCGAAAGGGAAGGTCTTTGTCGTTTCGAAAAATAGCGGAACATTGCAAGATTTCTGTTTCAAGTGTGGTCCGTATTTGTAAGGAGGGGCCTTCAACTAAACAAGAGAATAAGAGGACAGGTAGACCACCACTGATGAGCAAAAGAGACAAGGCAAGGTTTCTTAGGACTTTCAAGAAGATGCGAGAAACAAATGGAAACGTCAGAGTGATGGATGTAGCAAAGGAATGCAAGATCACACATGTTAGCTACAGGACTTTGGTAAGAGCTCTGCATGATGCTGGATATAGGTTTCTGAATCCTAGAAAGAAGGGTATACTGTCAGCTAAGGATAGGAGGAAGAGAGTATCATATGCCAGGGATGCTTTAAAGAAACATGACAGAAATTTTTGGACGGACGATGTTTTGATGTATCTGGACGGAGTTTCATTCCATCACAAACAAAATCCGTATAACGACGCTTTGTGCCCAAGGGGACGAGTGTGGAGAACAAAAAAAGAGGGCCTTGTGTTTACAAGTAAAGGATCGAAGAACTTGCCTGGAGGGCGTACACTACATTTGTTGGTTGGTGTTTCCTATTCGGCAGGGGTTGTTGTTGCGGAGGAGTACGAGAAGATGAACGCCCGGTGGTTCGCAAAATTTGTGCATGAGACATTGGACAGCACTCTCAGAGAATGTGCAGCGATGAAAAAGAAGGAAAAACTGTTATTCGTTATGGACAATGACCCAGTCAAAGGAGCAAATTGGCAAGCGATGCTTTAGAAGAAGTGGGTGCTGAACTTGTTGAGATACCAGCAAGATCACCGGACTTGAATCCTATTGAAAATTTATTTAATATTATAAAATGTAATTTGCGACAGGAGGCGTTTAGAGGAAAAATCGTGAAAGAGGACTTTCAGACTTTTAAAGGAAGAGTTTTGCAGGCATTTAGTGACTTTGATGTAACTGTTATAGATAGAACTATTCGAAGCATGCATGATCGTTTGAGCACTCTAGCCATAAATGATGGATATAGAACTAAATACTAATTCAAAAAAACTTAAAAGTGTTTTTTTGTATGAAAGTTTCTAACTTATGTATCATAAAATTTGAACTGCAGCTTTGAAATTGCTTTTGTTCTCTATGGATTTGTTTCTCTGTAGTGTTTGGCAGCTCCTCCGTAAGCTGCGTGTTTGAAGATTATTTTAAAATACTCATACTAGCAGTTCATCTGAATTTATTGCTTATTGTTTATCAGCAAAATTTTCAAAAAGCCCTTTATAACTGACTAATTAGTATTGTTGTTCAAAGTTCTGGATAACGTCCATTGCTTACGTAATAAAAAGTGATAGAGTTGAATTGGATTGGAAAAATGCTCTTGGCCACGGTTTACCATCACGGTTTACCATTTTAAAAAAGCTTATAAAAATAACAGGTTGCAGGTATATTTCGGTAGTTTCCGCAAAGGAGGTACATTACAACGTACCACAAGGCTGATAAGTTTCTACGAAACTGGATTGATAAATTTTGAGATTTAGCCAAAAATGTTCACGGTTTACCATTTTTGAAAAAAATGAATCTTAACTGTTCCTGTTCTTAGATGGAAAATGGTAAACCGTGGTGATTTCTTTCAATTACACTCGAATAGGCAAACGCGAGAATGGTTTTTTTTTGTCTTTAGAATGTACATCATAGTGTACCACTTTTTTCGGGGAATTATTTTAAAACTGTCATATAAACAAGAAATTCAAGGGGAAATGCAATGGTAAACCGTTGTCGTTTGGCTGCCCGAGTACCATTTCGCTTTGTACGGGGCAGCTTCTCTAGGAAGGAGCGTCTGGAAATCATTGTTATTCCAAGAGCATTTTTGCAAAACAATGGCCACATGGGGAGACTGTCTTCTGCTCTTCCAAAGAAAACTGATGCCTGAACGTAAATATGCGCCAGCGAACAGACATCATTTCTGTTTCACGATCATCCATTACCGAGCCTTTGATAAAGGAGATGGGGGCCTTGGCAGTAGCAAACACTGGAGTGTCCCTCGTGAACTCGATGTCCTTGCTGTAGTTGGTTTTGGGTGCAGCAAAATGTACCACATGGCCTTCAAGCAACAGCAGCATGTCAGCCCAAGGAAGTATAACGGGAGACCAACGAAAATCGTTGAGGAATATAACCTCCTTGTTCTCAACTCCAAGCCATGCATACGAGCAAGTAGCTGGGGACAGAAAGCTATCGTACACCACTCTAAGGGGGTCTAAGATGAAAGTCTTGCCACAGTTGGCGGGGCCAGTAATGTAAATATTACGGCCCTTGCCACGACCCATAACAAGCAGTTTGACAATGGCATTTGCAAACACAGACCTATCGATGCAATTTTTGTGAAGGATTTGGAGAGCACACTCGAGCCACTGGCCTTCACAGGTGCACCCAACGCTAAGCTGCTCCTTAAGGATGTCTATTCTAGACATAGAAGCCCTTTCTTGCTTCTCCTTGGCAGTCTCCAACTCCCATACGGTGTCCAGAAGATCATTCAGCTTTTATCGCCTCTGTTCAGGACAAACTCGTACAACCTTCTGTCACCCTTTTCAAAACTGGACTTAGCCCGAACAAGAACATCTAAACGCGATCGCAGCTTATTTTCAACTATAATATTGGCGACATCAAAGTTTGAAAGACGCTTTGACTTCAGCTTCTTTTCCTTTGAAGGGTTTTTGCAGCTTTTTTCCTTGTTGCCTTGCTCGTTTTTGGAGAAGAAACAGTTTCAGGGTGATTGCTGCTGGTAATGAAACTACTATCCTCCTTGACAACATAATTGAATGCTGTATGATAGCCTGTGTGACCAGAAAAATTAATGACAATACCATACTTTTGTTGGACATAATTTTTCACTTTTAGCCATCTCTGTAATTTGTCCAACAAAATGCACATGTGGAAATGGTAGCCGTTTACTTTGTGCTGCTCCATGCAACATGCCCATTGGGAAATTTTTGCTGTCGTTACTGCCTCAAAACATTTCACGATCATATCAGAGAATTTTTCTCTATCATAAACTTCAGTGTTAGCGCTACTGTATGTTATCAGATAAACTTTTCTTACGTCTCTGCCCCCAATTTTTTGAGGATCTGCGTTGCTACTGGAGTTAGCCATTTTGACTATCTGAAGACATATGTAATCATAATTAAAGAATTTCAACTTTTACTCCCTCAACCGTCAACCAAATTGGCCTCGGTTTCAAAAGTGACCTCCCTTCTTTAGGTAGATGCAACAAATTTTCAGAATACAAATAATTTCTAATTTTGCTTTATTTTACGTATGAAACCAATATTTTTAGAGTAGATAGACAATTATGTTATGAAGTGGACTAGATATTGAAAAAAAAACACCACCACTGAAATCAGCGGCATGGAAAACCTCAGATTGGAACTAATTGCTTGATCTCAAATGCACTGCTTCAAAAATATTTGTCAGACAATCCTTGACAAAAGTCCTTGGAACACCCTGTGACCAATGAAAGATTTTGAAGAAATAAAGGTTTCCGGCTGTAAGATACAGATATATCCCCCCTCCCCCAAAAACAATGTTGGCTGAAAAGACTATTACTTACCCTAGCTGATAAACTGACATTGGACGAATTTCAAGCTTTGAAACTGTTGTTATTCAACATTGTTTCAAGGGGGAGAGGGGGATGCTACTGAATTTATGCGAAATTTTAGCTTGGTGTACCAAGACTTTTGGCAAGGATTG
>NW_027019762.1:8891143-8937836 GCF_013076305.1 Rhopilema esculentum | reverse complement strand
TCGTTACGTAGTTTAGTAGTTCGTACGTACTGTTTTAAGCATTTTGTAATTGTAAGTTTTCATACCGAATATATAAAAAAAAAAGTGGAAGGTTGGCCAATGCAACATCAATTCCAACAAATCCCAACACTCTTTGTCGTCTTGTAGGCATTCTTGGACATTGCTGGGTGTGGGCGTGGCCAAACCAGTGCTGCATATTCATACAACATTTTCAGAAGGAACGTCTTCGACCTAGCAACAACAAAACCATGGGATTTGACGTCATTCACTTAAACTGCTGGAAAGCTATCAACAAAAAGCGGCATCAGTTTTTTGAAGTCTATGCCAAATTTGGATTCACACCCACCAAATCTCGCGCATTTTAGAACCGCTAACAAAGCAAATTAAACCAAGCCCAGTTTGTGAACAGTTTTTTGGCTGTATAGAACTTGAAAATGGCTTTGAAAAAAGCAATTCAAATCTTGCCATTCTGGACAATCAGAGAGTGGGCAAAATTTGGAGTGTCGTCAAGAATTCAATCTGAAAAGAGAGTCTCGGAAAAACGACATCATCTTCTTTAAATTAGAAAGCAGCACATTCTATCATTCATTTTCACTAGCACTTTATCAGATTATTAACGTTTTCTTGTGAAGCACTCAGTTTTAGGGTCTTCTATTATTATCATCCTTTTTAAAAGTCTACAAAATGTAGACTTTGAGAGGTTGACACCACTTGGTTGGCACATATACAGATGATACGAAATTGACGACAGTTTGTATCATTATTTTTATCATTTTAAAAAAACGTACGTTTTCCGAGGTATCGTGAAGGAACGTTGTAGTTTTCTTTTAAATGCGAAACACGGGTTGAGAGGAAATGGAAATCAGAAGAATCTTAAAGCTTTCAGCCTATTTGATAAAAAAGTTCTTGAAAGAGCCGATGAAAGTTTTATGCTCTTTTGTCTCCTTCTTTAGCAGATTTGATATAAAATCGCGAGTTAAAAATTCGGCTGAACGACTGTAAATAGATTTATTCATACAATTCTGTAATTGGGAATTAATAGTTTTAAGAAACATTACAAAAAAGTCATACAAAAACCAAAATAAATCCTTGAATAATTTGTGCTCCTTCGTATTGCAAAAGTGGCTAGTAGCTCAACTGTGACATTTCAAAAGCTCTGATGACATTTATCTTTGATTGCATATTTGATGACATTCTAAGAAAAAAAGATTTCATTTTCTAGCTTTAAACAAATTCCCGCTCCCGCAACTCTTGATGAGAATAAAAAAATTGCTGCATCGTTTCCATATTATAAATTTCAGCTTGCTTCAACAAACGGAAAATGTCATTGATAGGTATGCTAAAAAGAAGAGGCCCTAAGATTGATCCTTGGGCGACAGCTAATTTCATTTCTTTCCAAAAGGCTGAATGAGCGGTCAATTGATTTTGACTCGCTGCTTTCTACCCGCTAGATAACTGTACACCATTAGTAAGACATTTTTGCTAAAGCAGTATGCGTTAAATTTGGAAAGCAAGAGTTCATTGTTGAGACAGTTTCAAGCGTTGGACAAGTCCACAAGAACTAGCCTGAGAAAACCTTTAATCTTTAACGTTCTCTTACAAGTCTCCACGATTGTCTCTCATATCAAATCTAGATAAACCATTCTCAGCACTAGAACCCTGACGACATGCGCAAAGGCTAGACTTGTGAATCTTCTTAACAAAAAGTAGCATTTGATTTGTCAAAAGACTCTCAAAGACTTTATAGACTAAAGGTAATACTGTTATTTGACTATAGTTCTTTTGTTGAATAACTCGATCTTCTTGAAAAGCGCTCTAACATCACCGTCTTTTAGTTCATCGGAAAAACAATTTCTTTCACACATTTATTGATAAGAAATAGCAGGTGGGAGACGACTAGGTCAACATTATGTTTAATTATCTCAGCTGGAATGCTGCTAATATGTGAGGCTTTCTTAATATTGAGATTATCAACTTGCTCAAGAACTTCAGAAATTGAAGCCCTTCGAAAACTGAAAGCCTCGACATCTTCACGGCGACTTTCTATCAAAAGTACGCTGGAATGAGAGCGGTATACTTCACTGCCTTAACTTTATGTAAACATAGAATAAAGATCTATCTGTTCTGTGATTTAACTAAGCTCATTGTAGGCTAAGCTTGTTGGTCCCAGAGCAATCAAAGTTACGTAACGGACACTGTAAACTAACTATGACCAAGTTTTGACACTGCTATACACCTGTTCCGTCCCCTATTAATAAATTATTATAGGACACCTCTGAAAAAACTTCCATTATGCTCCTGAAGCATCTACTTTCTTCAAACCCCAAACAAAGCACCATGTTGCTATATCTATATTTTCTCTTCTGGTGCTATTCAAAGTGGGCATACCTACATGGTACAGGTGATCGCTTTATCTGTACAAACACCTTGTCTGCAAAACACATTATCGGTCGGGAAACCTGGAATACAGTTCTGTCATCAAACACTATATGACAAGCAGTAGTCTTCTTCAATTTTTAGATATATGTACCATAGACAATATTTCTTAGCACCACACCAAGTCAGTGATTAACAGACCACAAAATGAAGAAAAACAACGTTTTTAATTTCCAGTCTAGATGATTATGCTAGGACTTTACTTGGATACGTACACATATAAGTGTTACATATTTTAGAATAATTCTTATCAATTAAAAATATATTTTTGCTTCATGATTATCCATCTATAAGCGTATTTGCACACATTATATTTCTACAAATCTGATAGTGTTCATATTGTTCATTTTGACCACAGTGCTCATATTTATCAAAATAATGTCAATAAGCGAGATACCTAGAGTTGCAACTAACAACAATCTTGTTCTATGCACAAAAGCGCGTACAGTTCGGCCTACATGATATATCAGTCACTTTATGACTGGCCGGTAAACAGTAATTTTTGTAAAATGTCGCAGTTATGTTTCAAAGACCATATGTCTAGTTGAAGAAATAGCTAAACACAATGGTCTCGAGATATAACAAATCAAGATATCGCTTATATCATGAAGACTATATGATTATATTAATACTTTAACGACATATCTACCAATACTTTTAGCACATTATTTACATATTAACTCATCACTTATTTTGCCTGACTATTACCAAACTACAAGTACGTTTGGACAACTGGCATTTCTAAAAAACTAGATTTTCATCATTGTGCAATATCATCACGAAATATGATTCTTTCTAAACTGACGAGAAAGGAACGTTGCAGTGGTGGCGACAGAGGAGGGCAGGGGGCTACAGCCATCCTTCTTGGAGATCTAGTAACCCGCACTTTGGGAAACGTCGGTGGCATTAAATAAACATCAATGATAGTCCATGGTATATTTGATTGTTTTTATTCCAATTTCGATTTGATCCTTGTCACTCATTGGCACGTTAATATTTTAAATGTTAAATGGCAAACCGAAGCCAGTGAGAACCAAGTCCACATTACAATGTTTTGGGGTTGGGTGCGCGAATAATGAGAATAGCGTTTCGTTTGTGGATATTAATTCTAAGAGTAAGGTTGTATTGTAAAGGTAGAAAAATTGCTCCAATAAGACATTTTCCAGCGAGTTGAAATCATTAAAATTCGAAAATCTCCAAACCTTCTGCGGCAACCATGGTGCCGCCTTAGGTAGTAACTTTCCTGTACTTATTATTGTGACACGAGTATCTGCAAGCATCATCAAATACTTAACCTACCTATTTAAAATTGGTCCCTATTCTGTTTAATGATTAAATGACGTCTTTTTTCTTACCCAGAAAAATTTAGAGCGTTTAGAATATTGAAAGATCACGGAAAAAGATCTACAAAAAAACTTTCTTGATGTGTCTTTTTTCTTTTAGGGACATTATTTAAAAAAGGGAGTCCCCCACAAAAAAATAATATCCCCGCTCGGAAGGCCGATTTCCACTAGGCGAATTCTTTCGCGTGAATCGAAAAAATTTTCGTAGCGAAAGAGTAGGACCGTTATCTACTTTCTGCGAATCGAATTTTTTCGCTGCGAAATCTGAGAACATTACACCATGCATGCTCATATTGGCAAAAATTCGATTCGCGCGAAAGAATTCGCCTAGTGGAAATCGGCCTTAAAGAGCTGCTATGTCAACATTACATGTCAAAGCATAAAAAATACGGGGAAACGAAACCCTCAAGATGAAAAATCCAAGGGAGTCTGAAAGACTTATTAACATTAAGGGTATCTTCAAACTCACTGTACCTGATTTTGCCATTAAAAAGACATGTGCTACTCTTAGGCCCTGTTTACAAGGGATCGGATCCGAATATATTGCGTTTATACGGGATGGGATCCGAATGGATCAAAGCATATTTATGTGCTTATTCCAATAATGACATTTTGCCGGCAATTATTAAGCCTCAGAAGGGAGAAAATTATTGATTTTTACAGAGATCGAAGGCTGTTGTATCTGGACCAAACGGGAACATCTTCAAAAGTGATCCAAAATGGGTATGGATAGCAGATCCAAATCGGATCAGATTCGCCAGGTCCCGTGTAAACGCAAGGCCCATCTGTATCACTTTAGGTACAGATCCGTTTGGAACACATTTACACGAGACATTTCTGGGAACGGATCCAAACGGAACGATCTTCAAAAGCGTTCCCTAACGGATCCGCCAAGTCCCGTGTGAACGCAAAGCCAATACATACCACTTTTTTCGTAAGGATAGAAACTTTGACAAGCCAATAAAATGATAACCGACTAACGGACCTACCAACCCCGTAGATCTGATATGTAATATCGCGACAAGCACTTGATGTAGTTACCCAAGGCGGCACCATGATTGCCGACGAAGGAAAGAAATTTTGAAATTTTGATAATTCTCGTTCGCTGGAAAATCCACTGTCTCAAGCAATTTTTACTAAAGAAATTCTCATAATCGTACTGAAAATTCCTTTACTTTTGCGAAGAGATTGTGCAGCAGTTAAAAACACTTGATACAAATTTTCCGTAGTCTTGGAAATAGAATGCTTTCGCGTTACCTCTAAAGCCAGGTAACCAGCAAACTAATAGTCAATTGCTCCTCTTCTCACCTTGGGATTTCTTTTTTGCATGTAAAAAAGGTCTAGAGCTCATTGTGAATTTCAGTCAACGATTCTTCTGTAGGGAAATTAGATACATGGTTTAAATTTACCAAATGAGGGTCTTGATTTTTACAATAGTAAAAACAAGAAATCTTGAAATCATTGACTTCTGTAGAAAATTCTGTTCAAGATAAGGTGCCAGAATAGAAAAAAGTGCTGAAAACAAACGCGTGTGACAAATAAGTTCCTCCAATTTGTGTTTGTTCTTTCTTTCTCTTTGTTCATTGCGTCTGACAATCTAAAGGAAAATTCTCTGCACACTTACAGTCAAATAATTTGCTATAGTTTGGATTGCGGGGAACCTTTGAAACACTTTAGGTACCGGGGTTTGCAAAACTTGTGACCGAGGAATTTGATCCTGGCGATCTATACCGGGGACAATTATTTTGTCGCCGGGGCAGAATATCCTGGGGCACTTAGACAGGGGTGTACTATACCTTGCTTGCGATTTCAGGAGGTCTGGTGACGTCACTCACGACGCTGCTGGGAGCAACTTGACTCCTGCTAATGCGTCCAATTAAGAATCTCCTCACAACGCTATTACCATATCCGAATAGGATAGCATTTATTGCTGCATTACTAAACACGATAACATAAGCCCAATATTCTAGGAAATTCATGATTAATGGGGGATTCCGCTTCTTCTGGTATTTGTAATACGCCCAGATTGCGGAGCAAATGTTGTACGGTAAATACAGTACCAACAAAGCACCTAGGACAAAACGAATCGTTTTCGTTGCCGAGATTTCTCGTCTTGTTTCTCGGTTACCCGAATCTTCTCCGGCATCACTCAGCATTCTCTTAATTTTCTCCGCATGAGTGGCAATTCTGCGAAACACCATCGAATACAATATGAACATAAACAGAACACCAAAAAGATCGGATAAATTCAACGCGACTTGCAGAGGGAAAGAAGGAAACGCGATCGATATGTAAGCGATTATTGCCGAGGTTACGAAGCTAAACAAAACGATCACCTTCATGCGAAATTCGTTCATGAACTTATTGTACTTTTTGAGCTTCGTCACGTGAAGATAACGATCCATAGATACGCACATCAACATGAAAAAGGAGAAATAAGCGAGAAGAAAGGCGCCATAATGAAGAACCAGTTCAAACACACAGTTTCGGTACTTGTCCTTTAAAGCTGCCATTGCAGCTATGGATGGCAGAACAAATATTCCAGTTCCAAGATCTGATATATTCATCACGAGAATGAATTTGTTTGTGATCGTGTTTAGCTGCTCCATTTTGTACAGTCCATAAATTAGTGCTGCGTTCGAGACGATGGTGATTGGCGACAAAAGGGCGGTAAAAAATGACCAAGTGATCAAATGGGGCGACGGCATGCCTAACGGCCATATTGACGGGCAATAGTAGATTTCTTCTGGATGTGAGTGATTTATCATCGCGAAAATCTCTAATGTCTTGCGTTCTGTAGAGTTAAACGCGTTGTGCCAGTTTTTCGGCCAACTGTCCTGTGTTGTTTTGTAATAAGCACTTTCTGTCGAAATGCGCCAGACAGATATAGAGCATACCGTTATAGATAGTACTACCTGGAAATAAGATACTAGCACCCTATAATATATAAGGCGGTAATCACATCTCCTGGCGATAAAATGTCAACTCGATAGTTGAGGATGCGTAGGTTTTTCCGTAACAAGTTGCGTACGGACCTTGTCTGAACAAGTGAAGAAATAGTGAAAAGCTTCATTAGAGCGGTGAGCTATTTAAACAAATCAAATATGCCCTCTTGGAGGTAGAATCTTGTTTGTTTATCTATTCAAGCTTTTTATGGATAAGAATCTATTCATTTCTGAATCTATGTTCAGTATAAATCTGTAACATTTAGTTTGAACAGCTGCCTGTGGTATCAGGGAAGAAAACTCCTAGCTTTCTTTGAAATGCATAGTGCGCACTGAGCCAAATCGGATATCAAATGTATCCTAAAGCCTCCAGCTTTCCCCAATAGAAAATTCTCTTGAAATAGCCAATCATAGTTTACTGTTATATGAAATATTTGATTTTGATAAAACGCTCACCGGTCCAATCAATGCTTCAAAATTATTCTATAATTCTTCACTTGTTTGAAATTTTTCATTAACTTGCATGATCCGTGCACAACTTTTTAAGGAAGCGGCCCACATAGTCAAAAGTACCCCTAATCCATTTTTGTTTCAATAATTGCAGTTTGTTTAAGGTAAAAAGCGGAGATCTCAGAGAAAATAACCAAAGGATCGGTGGAAAAACAATGTGATGTATGGAAGGGAAAATGACGATTCTAAGGGTGGTGGGGATATACAACATGAAAATGATTATAAAGAGCACGTAGAAAATAGGGTTTGGAGGTTGTTTCATGAAGCCGAACAAAATAAATAATAAGAATTGATGACAGGCAGAAAAAAAGAATGTAACAAAAGAATACAGTGAATGCCGGGAAGGGAACGAGGCTTCAAGAATTCTTCACTCTAGAAGGAGGCTCTGTAAAAATCTTCGCCTTAGAAATTTATTTAGGATTAGTTAACCATAAAGCACCAGAACGCTAAGTTTCTGAAATCTTTAGAACAAATATAACAAAAAAGAAACTAAGAAAGACCGAAAATGTATCACTATACTCTGTGGCAGATACAAGTAATATTTCCACCAAAAATAACGCGGAGAAAATAAAATTTTCGAGTAAAAATAAAACGCTCTCCTCGAGCAGACACACATAACGGAATTCATAAAGGTCCACTTATCAACGCAAAAGGTTGACAAATGCATAATATGACATTCTTCTATAAAATCAATATAGAAATATACGTCGAGTGGCGCTGTATTGGCAATGCGTATTCCAATATGTTGTGCTGCACTTTCAGATAGTCTAGAAGCAGGTACCGAAATGGACAGTGGGTAATATTGAAGCAATGCCTGACGGGTGATATTTGAATAGAGCGGACGATTAGTAGTTGAAAACAGCGATTAGGAACAAAAACTCTAAATTTAAAAAAAATGACTCCTTTCCTTTTTCCTACCACTTTTTGTGTCTTAATCACAATAGTCACCAACAATAAAATCGATTGTGCAAAAAGTTTTGAAGTTATGCTTGCATAGTTCAATGAATCGCAGTACCAATCCTAACCATTCACTTGAAGTTAAAATTTGTCTTTTGATGTTCAATCCACAGTTGCTTTTAATTAAAACACAACCGGGCCTCTTCTATTTACAACTACATTTCGTTTGTCATTCTAGCGACGAGCAAAAAGGTATTTCGCATCCTTTTGGTTAACACCATTAATAAGCAAAGTTTGCTGTTGATCCTCAGTTCATTAGAATTGCCAACAGATAAATTCACCTAATTTAAAAACAACAGCAATGCTGAATGGAGAAACATAACCATCAGCAAAATTCAGATTGGAAGTTAATCCGCTAGCAGATGTTAATTGCCGCCTTCTGCTCTACATGGTAGTGGTGCTTCATTTTCTGGTGGATTCTCGAAATGATGAGTAGCGACTTTGCTTTGCCTCGAAATGATAAGTAGCGATTTCAAAGAACAACACAGAACAGTTGAGCGAAAAACTGACACTGAAAGGTATTGTTCTTCGTAACATTTGGCGTTTCAATTTAAAAAACTCAGAAAAAAATAACCAGTAATGAATCACTCACATCCAGAAGAAACTTACTATTGCCCGTCAATATGGCCATTAGACATGCCATGACCTCATTTGATCGCTTGGTCGTTTTTTACCGCCCTTTTGTCACCAATCATCGTCGTTTCGAACACAGCTCTAATTTACGGACTGTACAAAATGAAGCAGTTAAACACGATCACAAACAAATTCATTCTCGTGATGAATATATCAGATCTTGGAACTGGTATATTCATCCTACCATCCCTTGCTGCAATGGCAGCATTGAAAGACACGTATCGCAACTGTGCCTTTGAACTGGTTCTTCAATGTTGCGCCTGTCATCTTGCATATTTCTCCTTTTTCATGTTGATGTGCGTATCTATGGATCGCTATCTTCACGTGACGAAACTCAAAAACTACACTGCGTTCATGAACGAATTTCGCATGAAGGTAATCGTTGTGTTTAGCTTCGTAATAGCGGCAATAATCGCCTACATATCGATCGCGTTTCCTTCTTTCCCACTGCAAGTCGTGTTGAATTTATCCGATCTTTTTGGAGTTCTGTTTATGTTCATCTTGTATTCGATGGTGTTTCGCAGAATTGCCACTCATGCGGAGAAAATTAAGAAATTGCTGAGAGATGCCGGAGAAGATTCGGGTAACCGAGAAACAAGACGAGAAATCTCGGCAACGAAAACAATTCGTTTTGTCCTGGGTGCTTTGTTGGTTCTATATCTACCGTACAACATTTCCTCCGCAAGCTGGACGTATTACAAATTCCAGGAGTACAGAAATCCCCCATTAACCATAAACGCACTAGAATATTGGTCTTATATAATTGTGTTTTTTAATGCTGCAATAAATGCTATTCTATTCGCATATGGCAACAGCGTTGTGAGAAGATTCTTGATTGCACGGATTACCAGGAGCCAAGTTGTTCCAAGCAGCGCCGTGAATAGAGTCACAAGACCTTCTAAAATTGCAAGCAAGGTATAGTTGAAGACATAAAAGGATGTTGGTAGATTGAGGCTGGTGTCTTGCTCATGCAGTTTTAGAAGGTTTTATAAAGAACCTAGGTTGTATGTAGACAACCCTAAGAAAATAATCTTATCATGAAGAATGTTCACTGATTGTAGCCTTAGTATTATCTTACAATAATGTCAATAAATGTGTTTTTAGATAACCTTAATGTTGACAACTCTTTAGGCCCCCTTCAATAATCGTTCAATTCTCGCTTTTTCAGTTTGAAGAAATCTTTTTCCCGTCTCCAGCATATAAAGTCACGACAAATGTTTCGACAAAACATTGAACATCAATTATTTATGTTTTTAATAAAGAGATTGGCATGTCTCTCAAAGCGCAAAGTTAGGAATGTGGATCCATAATTCATGGGCATTTCGAAATTTAACCAGTTCTTTTATCCTGTCCACATTTTGCAAAAGTGTGATAATGTTCATTTCGTTTCAGTTTAGAAAGAATCATATTCTATTGTAACCTTTAAAGGTGAAAATCTAGTTCTATAGAAATCTCAGTTCTTCAAAAGTAGATGGGTAACTATAAGGCAAAAGTATATTGTTTATAGACAACCGTTATTTTAATAGTATTTGTAGATATGTCAATAAAGTCTTAATATAATCATATAGTCTTCAAGATACAAGCGGTGATGTTTTCATTTGTTATATCTCGAGACCATTGTGTTTAGCTATTTCTTGAACTGGATATATCGTCTTTAAAACATAACTGTGACATTTTACAAAAATTACTGTTTACCGGCCAGTCATAGAGTGACTGATGTCATGTAGGCCGAGCTGTACGCGCTTTTGTGCATAGAACAAGATTGTTGTTAGTTGCAACTCTAGGTATCTCGCTTATTGACATCATTTTGATAAATATGAGCACTGTGGTCAAAAAGAACGATATGAACACTATCAGATTTGTAGAAATATAATGTGTGCAAATATGCTTATAGATGATAATCATAAGGCAAAAATAAATTGCTTATTCGTAACAATTATTCTAACATATGTAACAATCACATGTTTACGTATCCAAGTAAAGTCCTAGCATAATCATGTGGACTGGAAATTACAAACGTTGTTTTTCTGCATTTATCGGTCTGTTTATCATTGACTTGGTGTTGTGCTAAGAAATATCGTCAATGGCACATATCTGTTAAAATTGTTGTACACGCTTTGGTGTATAGAACAGAAGATGCTTCAGTTGCAATTCCGAGTTTAATGCTTGATGTGATGATCATACAACTGTTCTAGGCAAAGATGTACAGGTGATACGTTCCATATGTAACATGCTGGTACAGGAAATGTCATTACCAACTCCATATTTAATAGCCACTAGCCAAGCTATAAAGGGATGTAGGAAGAACGATGAGTTGTGGGATATAGATCGTGAGTTTGGCAATGGGACATGGAAAGGGTAAGCACTGCCAAAATGCATCGCATTGCATACATTTCGTAGGAAAACAGAGAGCAACGTCCGTGGTAAAGTTTATAAAAAATTGAGAGATCAGCAACAGAACGTCGATAGAAAAGAGGATGAAGAGACTGTTTGTTCGGCTGGAAAGTGAATCTTTTATATAGTTTACTGGACAATGTTGATGTTTTGTCTGCAATCATTAAGGTATTAACTTACGTCTGTACTTCACTCGATTTGAAATAACAAGTCACAATTGTCCGAAGCGGTTCACTTCAGAAATTTCTGTTTTCTCAAGGGGACTAAGACCGTAATTAAAAAAGTTCTTCCAACCATCCCACGATTGCATCAACATTTTTTCAAGAATACATTTGGTATTAAATTTTGCTCAGTGCGCACTTTTCATTTAAAAAAAAAGAACTTTCCTTACGGATACCACGAGCAGCTGTTTAAGCAAAATGCTAAAAATTTATGCTGAACATAGATTCAGAAATAAATAGCTTCTTATCCATAAAAAGCTTGAATAAATAAATAAACAGGATTCTACTGTCAAGAGTGCTTATTTGATTTTGTAAAAAAGCTCACCTGTTCAATGAACGTGTCGAAATGATTATCTAATTCCTCGCTTGCTCGAAATTATTCATTATTTAAAAGATTCGTACACGTAAGGTGTATTTCATAAAAGAAAGACATACAAATCATCAAATTATTGAGCTGATGTCTTCTCACTAGCATATGTTCATGACCGACTTTGAAACGGTTCATACATTTTATCTACAACAAAAATACTCTGTATGGTGCATTCCGAAAGATGGTGCTTATTACACAGCAACACGGCACAGTTTAGCGAAAGACTGGCACAACGCGTTTAGCTCTACAGAACGAAGGACGTAAAAGAGATACCCAATGATGAACAACTCATCTACAGAAGAAAATTACTTCTGCCCGTCATTAATGCCATTGGACATGCCATCGCCTCAATTGATGGCTGGGTCATTTTTCATCGCCCTTTTGTCACCAATCACCATCATCTCGAACACAGCTCTAATTTACGGACTGTACAGAATGAAGCAGCTTAACACGATCACAAACAAATTCATTCTCCTGATGAATATTTCAGATCTTGGCATTGGAATATTCATCATGCCATCAATTACTGCAATGATTACTTTAAAAGACAAGTACCGCAACTGTACTTTTGAACAGGTTATTCAATATGGCATCTTTTTTCTCGTATATTTCTCCATATTCATGTTGGTGTGTATTTCTGTGGATCGTTACCTTCACGTGATGAAGCTCAAAAAGTACAATGCGTTCATGAACGAGTTTCGTATGAAGGTTATCGTTGTGTTTAGCTTCTTAACATCAGCAATAAATGCTTATCTATCGATCGCGATTCCTTTCTTCCCGCTGCAAATCATGTTGAATTTATGCAATTTGTTTTATGTTCTGTTTATGTTTATCTTGTATTCGACAGTGCTTCGCAGAATTGCATTGAATGCTGAGAAAATCAAGAGAATGCTTAGAGATGCCGGAGAAGATTCGGGTAACCGAAAAACAAGACGAGAAATCTCGGCAACAAAAACGATTCGCTTTGTCTTAGGTGCTTTGCTAGTTCTTTATCTACCGTACAACATTTGCTCCACAATATGGACGTATTACAAATACCAGTTGAAGAGGAATCCCCCATTAATCATGAACGTACTAGAATCTTGGGCCTCCATTTTCCTGTTTAGTAATGCGACAATAAACGCTATCCTATTCGCATATGGTAACAGCGTTGTGAGAAGATTCTTGATCGGCAAATTCTTCAGAAGTCGTGTTGTCCCGAACAAAACTTCACCTGCTTTTCCAGCAAATTTGAATTAAAGAAGGCGCAAATAAAGTGGAAGGTTGGCCAATGCAACATCTATTTCAACAAATCCCAACACTGTTTGTCGTCCTGTAGGCATTCTTGGACATTGTTGGATGAGCCACGGGACGTCATTCACATAAGCTTCTGGAAAGTTATCAGTTTAACAAAAAGGGGCATCAGTTATTCAAAGTCTATGCCAAATTTTGATTCACAACAATCAGATCTCACGCATTTTAGAACCGCTACCAAAGCAAATACCTGTATTGTGCTTGCGTTTTTTTCGATTGGCCTGTTTCGATCCACAACTGGGTAAGATGGCTCTGAGGAGTGTCAGACAAAAAAGCTTTTAGCTAATATGACGTAAAATGTTTGTTTTTTTCAAAGCCATTTTAAATTCCGGTTTCTTGAACCAGAGGGCCCGTCCTTGAACCAGTGGAAATATCAAAACAGTACCAGTAGAAATACTGGGGCTAACAACTGGTCACTGACGATGAGGGTCGCTGAAACATCTGCTGCCGGGTTGGTAGTTGACGCGATGCGCCTGGTACGTGATGCGTTGTACTTAGTTAGCGGTTTCTAGGCTCGCCGACGACGAAAATGAATCAAGCAAGTTCATTGAAAAGGAAACTTAGAGGCCTGAATATAAATCCGTATTGAAAGGCATAGATGTTTGACAGGATGAATTAACATTTCCCAGATGTCGTGGGGAATATAGCTCAAGTCATGTCAGATTTTGTTGAGTGTTTTTGGAGCATCGGGGAACAGTCAACGGTCAAGAGGTAGATGCAAAATTGGACAGGTCTCAGATTTTTAACGGTTGTTTAGAAGTCGTCTTGACCGTAGAAATAGCTGATATGAAACCACAAAATTTAGAACGGCGCATCTATCTCAACAACAAAAACTATAAAAGTCCAAACAGTTAAACTAGGAAATTCTCAGATGAACCATTTCCAAACATAGAAAAAAGCGAAATAGAAAAATTGGAGGAAGATGGGGCGCTAAACATGTTTGATGGTACGTATACTGACGGCAAGGATGAATCAAGCAAGTTAAATGACGAAGAAAATCCTGCTATATTCGAATTTGATGACAGCAAACTTCACCTATCTTGCATGTTTAAGCGATAGCTAACAAAAAAAATATTCTTCCCTTTCTGGCTATTTTCATTTCGACCCTACCTATGTTGGTTTCGCAGTCTCACATCCTCTTTTTAAAGAATCTTCACTATAAATCATATCTAAGTCTTAGGGAAATATATTTATCGAAGATTTAATATTGTTTATTGGCTGGAATATTTTTGGACGGTAAAATTTTAGGTCCGTTTATTTGTTCGTTCAAAAAGTTTACCATCCCAACTTTTTTGGGATTAATGTACACATTGTAAATTTCTAGATAACATGGTTATTGATAATTGTTTTACGCTTTCTTCAGTCTTTTTCTCCTGTGGGTACTTAATCCGATCCGGACGTTGGCGATCATGGCTCTCCAAACAATCCTATTCTTTGTGTTGCGGAACAATTTTACTTCGCTCAATCCAGTACACTTGCACAAGTTAAAAAAGATGAATTTTCGATTTTTCAGCTTGAAGATATCAATTTTCGATAAATTCTCACATATGTTTTGAACACGTACTGCTGACATTGATCAGCGTAAAAAGGCACCAGCGTAAAAAGGTACAACTCGTGATTACAAACATTTAACACCATTCCGAATAACACTTAGTAAAGTATTGTCGTTTCTATATTAAAACACAAAACTTAAGTTTTGCTATTTTCTCTTTACCTTTTCAGAACTTAACTGCTACCTCCATACTGTCCTCGTTTCGAAATAGATTTATCTTGTTCATACATTTTTTTGAAGAAGATTTATAACTAAAGTTGAATCTGTTGCGAAAAACTCTTCATTAGAAAAGGAAGAAATAGATTGGCGGAGTGATGACGTCACAGAAGTCTAGTTTTAGAATTTTAGAATTCTGGCATCTTACTCTGAAAGAAACATGAAATAATTCTAAGTACACAAAATTAGCTAAATCTGCTGTGAATCTTCTGAGAAATTGTCACAAATTCAAAGGATCTTTTCCTGTCAAATCAACCTTCTCTCAATCAATCAATCAATCAATCAATCAATCAATCAATCAATCAATCAATCAATCAATCAATCAATCAATCAATCAATCAATCAATCAATCAATCAATCAATCAATCAATCAATCAATCACTCAATCAAATCAATCAAATCTTTCACTGACCATATCTCAAGACATTTTGTACAGATACAAAAGATTTTCTATATTTAGAGGTATTTCATGGTGTTCTTTTAGGCTATGGAGTCAGAATTCTTAATCCTAAAGTAGATTTTTGATGACTTCAAAATGTTTTTCATGAGTAAAGTCGATTTTGCACTAATTTGAATTCTTCGATCTAATAAAGTGGTATATTATTGGCATTTCGCATTTCAAATTGTCATGCGGCATATTCATATAGGCTAAAAGGAGTTACTGAAATAGACGGTGAGTAATTTTGAAGCAATGCCTGACGGATGATAGTTGAATATAACGATAAAGAACAAGAACTCTTGACTAGAGAAGAATGCAATTGAATCCCTTCATCCTTTTCCCTGTAACCAATTGTGTCTTTTTCTTCTATTGTATTGAGAATCGAAATCATTGTTATCTTCATTAATAAAGTCGAGTGTGCATCAAGTTTTGAAGTTATCCTTACATAGTTCGATGATTCACAATACCAATATTAATCATTAACTTGAAGTAAAAGTTTGTCTTTTGATATTCAACCGACATTTGCTTTTAATTAAAAAAGAACCAGTTCTCCTTTACTTAACAATAAAACTTCTTTTGTTATATCAGCGACGAGAAAACAAATATTTCGCATCATTTTGGTTGACATCATTAATAAGCAAAGTTTGGTGTTGAATCCAGACTACATTCACATTGCCAACGGATAAATTCATCTAATTTTAATGACAATAGTGATGTTCTATTAAAACATAACCATCACCAAAATTTAGATTCGAAGTTAATCCGCTAGCAGATGTTTATTACCGCTTAATGCTCTACACGGTAGTGGTTCTTAATTTTTTGGTGGATTCTCGATGATTTGTAGCGACATTCTTTTGCCAGGTACATTTCGAAAGATAGTGCTCATCGTACAACAACACAGCGCAGTTGAGCAAAAAAACTGACACTGCCAGGTATTGCTATTCGCCATATTTGGCTTTTGTTTCTAAAGAACACGGAGCTTGAAGAAATAACAAGTAATGAACCAGTCATCATCAGAAGAAATTTACTATTGTCCGTCATTTTGGCCACTGGATATGCCTAGGCCCCATTTGATCACAGGGTCGTTTTTTATCGCCCTTTTGTCGCCTATCACCATTTTTTCGAACGCAGCTCTAATTTACGGATTGTACAAAATGAAGCAGCTTAACACGATCACAAACAAGCTAATTCTTGTTTTAAATATATCAGATCTTGGAACTGGAATATTCATCTTGCCATCCATAGCTGTAATGGCATCTTTGAAAGACAAGTACCGCAGCTGTGTGTTTGAACTCGTTCTTCAATATAGCACAGTTCTTTTTGCTTATCTCTCCTTTTTCATGTTGATGTGCGTATCTATGGATCGTTATCTTCACGTGATGAAACTCAAAAAGTACAATGCGTTCATGAACGAGTTTCGTATGAAGGTGATCGTTGTGTTTAGCTTCGCAACATCAGCAATATCGGCCTACCTATCTATAGCGATCCCTTCCTTCCCGCTTCAAATTGCCTCGAATTTATCCAATCTTATTGGCATTCTTTTTGTGTTCATCCTGTATTTGATAGTGCTTCGCAGAATTGCAACTAATGCTAAGCGAATGAAGAGAATGCTGAGAGATGCCGGAGAAGATTCGGGTAGTCGAGGAACAAGGGGAGAGTTCTCGGCTACAAAAACGATTCGTTTTGTCCTGGGCGCCTTGCTGGCTCTGTTTTTACCATACAACATTTGCTCCGTGATCTGGTCGTATTACAAATTCCAGGAGAAAAGGAATCCCCCGTCAACCATAAACGTACTAGAATATTGGTCTTGTATTATTATTTTATGTAATGCTTCAATAAACGCTATCCTATTTGCATATGGTAACAGCGTTGTGAGAAGATTTACAATTGGACGCTTTACCAGGAGTCAAGTTGCTCCAACGAGCGCAGTAAGCAACCTCACAAAGGCTTCTAAAATTGCAAACAAGTTCTAGCTGAAGGCATAAAAGGAGGTCGGTGGTTTTAGGCTGGTGTCTTGCCCATGCACTGTCAATAAAATTTGTGAGAGCAATGTTCAAAATGGATAAATTCGAATTGCCCCCAAAAGCAGCAATGAGACCGTTACCTGGGGCCCGGTTTAAATTAGGTCTTCTTTGCTAAACAAAAGTTGCTGAACTACTGCCCTTCTCTTTATAACCGTGGTGAACTACTGGCATCTGACAACAGAGGATTATGAAAAAGACAAGAGAAAAGGAAAAACGGACAACAGAATCTCTATTCCAGTCAATTGGTGATCTTTGCCTCTCAATTGATTTCGCATACGTCAAGGAAAATTGTCTCGTTGCAATCAGCTTCAATCTACAAATCTTTACAAGTAATTTTAGCAACTTGAATCACCTTTCATCGATTGTAACCTAAGTAATATTTAACATAACGTCATAAAATATTTAGTGTGAACTTCTAGATAATCTAAATGTTAATAATCATTTTAAGCTTTCTTCAATAATTGATCAATTTTCAATTTAGTCAGCTTTAAGATATTATTTTCCCGGCTGTTTTCCCATGTTATTGACATGTAATGTTGACATTATTCAGTGTATAAAAGCACGGCCGGTGATTACAAACATTAAGCCTCAGTCCGACTAACTCGTAATAAAAACACGACAACGTCACTCTAAAAGCACAAAATATTAAACTTTTCTACCTAACTCGTGGCCTTTTCCGTATTTAACCACTATCTTTATTCCGCACTCATTTTGAAATAGTTTTATCATTTTCCTTTGTTTTTTTGTAAAAATATCTATTTTTTATGGAAATATATGCACTGTGGTGAAAATTTAGTTTTGTAGAAATTTCAGTTGTCCAATTACGCTGATAGGGTAATGAAAAGACAAAATTATATTGTTTATTGGTAACATTTATTCTTATTTAGGTAACAACTATATGGGTAGATATGCGATTAGTAGTAGTTGTCCTTCAGGTCGTTCGACCCCTGGTGATGTTATGAACCTGACGTCTCCATTCAGCTCTATTTTTAGTGTCTTTGTTGAGCTGATAAACATTTCTTGTTGTCATCGTCTTAATGTTGTCAAACCACTTTGTTGCAGGTCTTCCTCTTCCTCTTTTCCTTTCAATTTTTCCTTGCATTATCAGTTTTTCTAAACTGTTGTCTGCTCTATTTATGTTGCCATAATAGGTTAATTGCCTCTTTCTGATGGTGTTGAATAATGATCTTTCTGTTTTTATTTGGCCTAGTACCCATTCATTCGTTCTTCTAGATGTCCACGGCACCCTTAGGAGTCTTCTCCATACCCAAAGTTCAAAGGCTTCAATCTTTTTCATTTCTGCTTTTCTTATTACTCATGTATCACTTCCATATGTAACAACAGGAAATACTAATGCTTCGATTATTCTTAAATACTAATGCTTTCATTACCGTTGTCAAATTGGTCATAGCCTTCCTACCCAGCATTAGCCTCCTTCTAATTTCTTTTGTGTGATCAGAGGTTCTGGTTAATGTACAGCCAAGAACATTGAATTCCTGTACTACCTCGATGGATTCCCCATCTACTTCAAAGTTGGTAATTTCTGCCGTCGTCATTACTTTTGTTTTTTTTAAATTTAGTAGTAGCCCTTTTTCCTTGCTTGCTTTCTTAACATTTCTGATAAGTTCTTCCAGATCTTCTTTGGTTTCGGCAATCAGGGTCGTGTCATCTGCATACCTTAAGTTATTAATAAGTCTACCATTTACTTTTATTTCGATGTTGTTTTCATATAGTCCTGCATTTCTCATAATAATTTCACCATATAAATTAAATAGGTATGGAGATAGAATACAGCCTTGTCTCACTCCTTTGCTGATTTCAAACCAATCTGTTGGCCCATACATTGTTCGTACATGCGCTTCTTGTTTATGGTAAAGATTCTTAATCAAGATTATTAGATGTTCTGGAATTCCCATCTTTCTCATCACAAACCACATAGTGTTATGGTCCATACAGTCAAATGCTTGGCTGTAATCAATAAAACAAAAATATATTTCTTTCTTTACTTCGCGTACCTTTTCCAATATCCATCTGATGTTTGCAATTTGGTCTCTAGTTCCCCTTCCTTTAATAAATCCAGCTTGCTCAATTGATATTTCTCTGTCAATATAGGGTGTTAGTCTTTTCTGGATTATTTTCAGAAGTATTCTGCTCATGTGAACAATTAAGGATATTGTTCGATTATTTGAACATTCTCTAATATCGCCTTTCTTTGGCAGCGACAAGAAGACAGATCTTTTCCAATCTACTGGCCATTCAGTGGTTTTCCAGATTAGCTGACACAGCTTGCATATGATGTTAAGTGTTTCTTTGCCAGTATTTTTTAGCAGTTCAATGGGGATGTTGTCAATACCTGGAGCTTTATTACACGCAAGTTCTTTAATGGCATGTTCTATTTCTGCTAGAGTTGGTTCCGGTTCTTCTGTAAATTCTTCTTCTGTGAAATCATTGGATATGTCTGCATCCCTGTTGTACAAGCATTGTGTGTATTGTTTCCATCTCTCCTGTATCTCTTTCCCCTCTGTGAGTACTTTACCATTTTGGTCTTTCACTGTTGCCATGCGAGGTGTAAACTTTCCTGTGATCTGTTTAATAGCGCGGAATACATTTCTTGACTTTCCTTTTGCTTGATTTTCTTCCATATTCCTACAAATATCATTCAAGTATATTTCTTTATCTTTCCTTGCCTGATTTTGAAACCTGTTATTAAATGTGGAGAAATCTTTTTGTTTTTTAGCGTTTCGTCGTTCTTCAGCAATCTCTATAGCTTTCTGTGATAACCAATGTGATTTTCTTTTTCTCTCTTTCTTAGGAATGTTTTTTCCCGCAGTGTCAACGATGATATCTTTTGTTGTCTGCCATAATTGCTCAACACTAGTGTCCTGTGATTCTAGACATGAGAAACGATTCGATAGCTCGATTGTAAAGTTTGGCGGTATCTTTGTTAAATCATATCTAGCTTGCGCATGTTGCTGTCTTCTCTTTTTCAGCTTTACTTTGATAGTGGCGTGAAGCAGCTCATGATCTGTTCCACATTCAGCTCCAGGAAGAGTTCTGACTGCCTGTATCGCACTTTTCCATCTCTTCCTGCCCAAGACATAGTCAATCTGATTTCTATTTTTACAATCTGGTGATGTCCATATATATAGTCTGCGTTTGTGTTGGAAAAACATAGTGTTGGCTATGAACAATTCGTTTTCAATGCAGAATTCTATTAATCGTTCTCCTGTAGCATTTTGCTCCCCTAGTCCAAATCTTCCACTGACTCCTTTTTCTTCAATATTTCCCACTTTTGCATTCCAGTTTCCAATTAAAAACCACATATCTTTCTTTGGTATATTATCTAGCACTTCCTGTAGCTCTGTGTAAAACTGTTCTATTACATCATCATCTCATCATCAATTTCTCTTGTATTGTTGGTGTCCTGAGTAGTACACTGTGTGATCATCATATCTAAAATCCCCACACCCTGTCCATTTCATTTCACTTATTCCGAGTATGTCTAAGTTTATTCTGTCCATTTCATTTGTTACAACTTCCAACTTTCCCTGATTCATCGTTCTAACATTCCAGGTCGCAATTGTGTGGTTTTTGTTGTTGTGGAACTGCTGAGGTTTTTCATCCTCTGCAGTGTCAGCTATCATACGCCCTAATGGGTTTAGTACAACAGCTTCATTATTGCTAGAATTACTCAATCCAGAGCTGCACCCTTCCTCAGTAGCAAGTTGAGTGCCATCCGACCTGAGGGGCACATCTCCAGGCACTCTAGCTATTTTACTTGAGACTGGCATTTTCATAACATTTTCTTGGCAGGATACTGTAGTAGTTTGCCGTTGCTTTCTACAGATTGCAGTTCTCAACTAACTAGAGTTTGATTGCCGCCATTCATCTGGTTGTACCATATTTCTGCCAGCAGTCATGGTGCACGATACTTCATCATTTATTTAGCAAGACCAAATCTCTGCTAAAGCATCTCCACCCTGCTCTGTCGGTGGCGCACGGATGTAGTTTAAGTTCATACCCCAGGAACGATATTGGATCCATATCTGGGACCTTTGCAGGTGCTACCACCCCGGGTCAGGGTGGACCTGAGAGTAGTGGTAATTAAGAGGTAACTCCATTATCCCCAAAAATCTGGAGCTCCCGAACCATAGCCTTACCACAGGATGTAGTTTAATGTCATTACCCAGGATATGCAATTAATGTCCTAATATTATCATTGAGACAGAAACGTCAATTTATTGCATTTTTTGTCAATTTATCACTTTCATAGTGTTGTGCTAGAAAATATCGTCTATGGTACATATATCTAAAGATTAGTAAAGACTTTGAGTTTCAAGCTTTATGCAATGCTCGTGCAACGGTTCCAGGCAATGGTGTATAGATAAACTCAATTTTTATAAAAAAAACTGGCTATAACAAACAAGTACTGGACAGTCAGAAAAGAATAAAAAACCTCAGTACTCGAAGCAAAGAAATTATGAGGCTCTTAAATTGTGATAAAACTGAGAACAACAAAATTTTGTAAAATCCAAAAGTATTATTGCCAAGTTAGCCTCAAACTTAAGACACAAGTCATAAAAATATACTTCCCACATATGAATACAGCATCAGAATCGAAGCGAATCCGTTGACGGGAAGATAATCTAGATTTGTTGTGAGGCAACTCTGAAGATTCTCTTGATGCAAAAAGAGACGAATATTGTTGACGCACTGGGTTGGAAATGCGACAGAAAAGTTTTCTGCTGAAGATTGTGACAAAAGTAGGTACAGATGCTTCGAGAAAATTGGCAGAGGAGGCGTTTCATAACGGTTGATGGGTCAGCTGACGATAAAATAAATCCACAAGGTCTTTAAAATTATTTTGTTTACACCTCCTCTGCCAATGGCCGGACCAGCAGAGGTACCAGCGTCAAGAACGAAGAAATCACAAAGAACTTGAACAATGGGACACAAAACGTGTAACTTGACAACGAGACAGAAAAGGTCCATTGTGAAGCTGGCCGTGACTACACTCGTGAGCTTCTTGGCAGAAAATTGAAAGTTTTTTATGAAAATGGTTTCTTTGTTGGGACAATATCATGGTACAACAGAAAATTGCAAGAGTTCCGAGTATACTACGACAAAGACAACTCGGACGATTATATTTCTTTTAAAGACATTAAGGGGATTGATGTAGCTTTACTTTAGTTAGATTAGATAGTTACTTCTTGCTACTGTCTTGGTTCTGTCTTTGGAAAAATTAAAAATAGATTCAAATTCGCCAAAAATGTAATTATTTGTTCCAGTTTTGTGGCCTTAAGCTATTTCAGCTAAGATTTACTTGGTAGCTAATTTCCTTTAGTGTCTAGTTGAGAGTGGTATTGGCCACTAAAAGTAGTCTTGGAAATCTTAAAAGTGGTCTTAGAGAAAAGAATCATTTGGGGAAAAATCGGGCCCTTTTGGTTTTGATACTTTTCCCGTTGAGGGGCTTATCATTCTTTGCTAATCATTAACAGAACGACGTGCTGTAAAAGTGCTTATTATCAGTGGTGTCATGCAAAGATTTTCTGAGATAAAGTAACTATATGAAATTTTGATCACTTAACTTGTTTTAGGAATGATTAATTAAGGCTGCTTTGTCCCTTATTCTACCTTATAGATTAAAAACCGATTGAATAAGATTAAAAAGGCTCTGTTTAATAAAAAATTTTGGGTTTGGTAACAGTTCCGGCAAATTGAGAGACTTTGTATGCAACGTTTTTTCCCTGATGTTTACTCCTGGACTTCAATCTGAGCAGCACATTCACTCATGCTTGCTGAAAATGAGCAAAACATTCCTTTACAATTGCTCAACATGAGCAACAAATTTGCTCATGCCTAAAAATTGCTTTCAAAAAAGCAAATATTTGAGTATAGTAAAGCTTTTTGTCTGAAACTCTTCAAAGTATAAAACGTCAGCACATAAATCGAAAACTCTACGCTAGGAAATACATATTCTCAGTTGTGGATCGAAATAGGCCAATCAGAAACGCAAGCACGTGACTGTTAAGGCCGCCCAATCAGTTTCGCCTGCCTATTGAGAATGTCAACAATGGAGTCCCAATGTGAAAACGAACTCCTTCTGTCAACACAAAAGCGGTTTTTTCGTGCTACATTGGAATACCTTGCTTGCAAACTAATCTAGCATCTTTGTTTAATTAAGAGCTTAAGTCGTCATTTACCTGGCTTAAATCTACAACTAATACCATAAATGATTCATCACCATTCCTTGATAAAAGACAAGTAGAAAGCGGAAAATGGCTAACGACTTTATCTGGTTGCAACAAGGCAACGAGTGAATAGCACAGAACGGACAATTATTGCCGACAAAACCAACCCTAAAATCTATCAAAGATGCTATAACTTGAATTTACTGTTAATTTAAAACTTTGTTTAGGTTGAAAAAATTTGAATTTCCAAGCATGAACAACACCAATAAATAAAAGTTGTTTACATTGCTGCTGTTTACATTTTAGCGAGAAACAATTGATAGAATAACGGCTACTAAAGGGCAAAAAACACGGTCCGAGTCATGAAAACTCAAGGAATTAAACTTTCTCTATCGGTGTTGGCGATATAAAAACAGTTTTGCTAACGAGGCCTTAAATAATTTCCACCCAAGAAATTTTGATGGTGAAAAGATTGTAAAACTAAAGGAAGAATTAGCTTCAATTCCATCATAAGCGAGGAAGTCTACTGAAAAAGCTAGAGCACGAGGTGACAACAAATTTTCTACGACCGAGCCTTCAACGCTACCAATTCATACCAGTACCAGGTGAAATTGCCAGAATCCCAAACATTATCTAAAATAGCTCAAAAACATACCTGCTTTATCAGTAGAGGAACACCATTAGACTCATCTGATAGCTAGCTCTCATTGAGATGTGACGTATAGAATAAAACAGCCTATTTATATTGTGGCTTCACCGAGCAAAACGAGGAACTCGCTATGCCAAAACATTGATTCCCCCTAGATTAACCAAACACACATCTTACCCTGGTTATACAAATCAAATTCAGAGGAGGCCGAAAGACTCCCCGCATTGTCCATAAACTAGTAGAGCAGATAAAAGAAAACGCGAGGAAGCGTGGCACAAGATACCATAAGGACTAAGAAATATAAGCAATCTCAGGCGAATTAGTTAAAGCTGAAAAGCCTCTCGTGAAATCAACTCTGGTCATATTTCATTTACTCATCTTCTAAAATGGCAGAGGATGACTCTCTTTCAGGACGAGGCTTTCAAGTTAGAATAAGCTAATCACGGGGGGGGGGACTGCCTTTAAGAACAAGAGCTTTTCATTAGAAAAAAGCGATTGAATCCCTTCTTCCTTTTTCCTACTACCTTTTGTGTTTTTGTCTTCTATTGACATGAAAATCTAAATCACAACGGTCTTCAAAAAAAGTCGATTGTCTGGTAAGTCTAAACGTCTATCTTGCATAGTTAATTTATTCGCGGAACCTTTATCAATCAATAATCCTGAAGCTAAAGTTTGCTTATTCATGTTCAATCAAAACATTTTTTTAATTAAAACTGAATCAATCCATCTACCCTTGTTCTATCTTTACAATGAAATTTGGTTTTCTTTTAAAAGCAATACGAACATGGCATTTCGCTCCCTTTTATTGGCACATTTTATCAGGTAAGTACACTGTTAAATCAAAACTACCTTCTCATTGAAAAAGGACCAGTTCTAATTTATATAACATTAACATTAACATTCTATTAAAACAAACAAAAAAGCATCGTCGATTTTCCGATTTCATGTTATTCAACTGGAATGTGTTCATTGCCAACATTTACGTTACATGGTAATGACATTTGTTTTCTCCTCGTAATATTTATAACAAAAATGCTCTACTTGGTACATTTCGAAGGACAGCGGTTATTGTAGAGCAACACAACACAGTTGAGCAAAAAGACTGGCACAACACATTTAACTCTACAGAACGCAGGAATTAAGGGATATACGCAATGATGAACAACTCCTCTCTAGAAGAAAATTAATATTGCTCGTCATGATAGCCACTAGACATGCCATGGCCTCATCTTTTTATTCGATATAAAAAGTTACAAACAAAATTACCTTAAACTATACAGAGCGGAAACTACTTTATCAAGTTAGAAGAACGGCCAGAAGGAGCAATATATCATGACTACCTCCTAGCACTAGACATATACCTAAATCACAATATCAAAAAAGATTTTATAATTAAAGAAACCACTAAGGAAATAAATTGAAATAAATCGCGAGAATATTTAAAGATGTTTGTTCCTGCATTATTCAAACCGTATGGAGGCATGGATATACTTCAATTTTGCCGTGAGGATTTTTGCATTTAAATCAAATGGTAACTGTTCATGGCCATAAAGGATGACTTTTAGTAACTCTTTATGTTTCTTTATTATTTGAAAGATTTAACAAACCATGAAGCAACAATATTGCATGGACACTGTTGAAATGATCACGTCTATTTACGTCATAAGTATGGCAGAGCAGAAAGTAGTGCTCCGTGTCCTCAACACCATCATTTGTTTGGCATAAAGGAATCAAAGTATCCCTAAACTATGTTTGAATTTTTGAAAATTTAGCTTACTAAGTCCAACCCGTAGCTGTGTTAGGATGGGTAACCCTTTTGGGCCATAAATACGATAGTTGCTTTGGGGGTGGTCATAAAAACGGTTTTGGGGTTGGGCGGATAATTGACAGTTATTTTTTCATGAAAATATTCACAGAGCTGGATAGTCTGATTTCCGGGTCGAGCATTTCTCCTTCCAATAAGCAGTTTGCTTTAATATTCCGTGATACCGGTTAATACGAATCATTGGCCAGCAGCAATATCATCGTTCCGTTTATCCATTAAAGTCAGACCCTTACGAAATTTTCTGTCTATCTCAAAATTACTCATGCTTCTGTCAGTCTTTAAGTTGTACATATTTCGCTACACTGTGGTTTTGATCTCCATTCTCGTCTTGCCACTCACTATGGTTGTCCAGATCATACTCCCACGTAGCCACGTACTACTCGAGCTAATCAAACGCTTGCCAAGTTTGTTTCTTGAACATTGTAAACGAATGATTTTGAGATCTCTTCATTCGTGCCTCAGAGTGACTTCGATAAGTTGTTGTTAAAAACCTCCTCACTTGTGTTTTACGTGTTTTTCGCTACTTTATGTAATTGTTATTTGTATTGTGTAATCTTTAATATTTAGATATATAAATTAGTGTTGAGTTGTTATTTTAAATGTTATGGTCACAGGGTTGCTATATATTTCAATGCTCCCTGCGGCATCGTCTTGTAACCTTCGTATGTCCTTGTAACTTTTATTCGGATGAAAAAAAACAAGCAGTTTGGATAGAAGCTTCATTTGAAAACTTGCACGTATTTGCCCAATTGTAGCGCGTCTGCAAAGATCATAGCTGGCCTCTTGTAGATGAGAAATGTGGCATCTTGTGTAATCTGAAGTCCGATCGTTTACTTTTTTTAAAAAAGGATGAGGCGTCTGCTCCATCGTCCAAAGCTCAATGATTCCCAACCAAGTTCGTCATACAACTTCTCACGGGACGCTCCCTTCCAGGCCCCCGTTATTGCTAGTGCAGCGGAGAATTGGACAGCTTCAAGTTTTTCCATTAGATTACGTAATACAACATCATGACTAAATTCGCAAATATCATGTGGGATGTAACATATGACGTCGCCATAATCTAGAAACGGTCGAACATACAATTTGTACATTTCGTTGAGTGTATGTTGTGGTAGATATTAGGAAAGAAACCTCCAAATTCCAATTCCGTGCCTGGTTTTTGAGATGGCAGCTCTGATGTGACTAGAAAAGGACAATTTGGAGTCCAATATGATCCCAAGGTGCTTTTGCTTTGCATGTCTGGCCTCATTTGATCATTGTGTCCTTTTCTACCGCTCTTTTCTCACCATTCATCGTTACCTCGAACGCAGCAGCAATCAGTGTCGCTTGCCTATTAAAAATATCAACAATCGAGTCCTAGTTTGTTTCAAAATGTATACTTTCTTCAAAACCATTTTAAACTTTCTACTACCAAAAGATTGTTAACTTTTTGTCAATATTTTTGTTATGAAAGTATTTGTCATTTGTTTGGGACCATTTGTTGTTGTTTTGGGTTGTTCTAAAATATTGTGTGCTATTTACTTGTTCTATTGGCCATGGTAATAATTTATAGAATGATTTAAAGATTTATAGAAGATTTTAATGATGACAATGATTGTGGTGTCGTTGTTATTTGTCCGTTGTCTTCAAAAATGACTAAAAACATTATCAAAGAAAGTGGATTGTCACCAAAGGTAGCAGCAGATCGAGCAAATAGGGGTATGAAGCGTTCTCCCACTTATCGCAGACGAACATTCTGATGCGATAATAGGCAAGAAAGCGACTTCATGTTTACGCGACGCCTTGTTAATGTCATATGAAGTCAATTTTAAAGGAGATATGAAGATAAGAAAAAAAGATTTTCCAACATCAAGGAGCTACATAAATCAATTTAAAAATGCAAAATATTCTGTGGAAGAAATGAGGAAAATAGGGATGTAGCTAGTTGATTTTAACATATTATATTATCACCTATCCTACATCCCAGGGGAACAGTCCAGATCAAATACATCTTGGCGATATTCGTCTATAAAATGATGAGAGTTTGAAGGTATTACAGTGCGTTTGAACACGCTTTACGCTTGTTAGCAGAGGCAATTATTTGCAATGAAAGCTCAAAGGATGGAGCGCGATAAAAAGATGACACGAGAAGGAAATGGGAGTGCCATGCAACAACATACTTCCTATGTATAGGACTAATCACTTCCTCTTTTCAAAGAGAAATCTTTTCTTAAAATGAAGGAAAAAATGAATGGAACCGTTAATGTTGAAACACGAGGTAGATTTGTTCTTAGGGATACTTCATTCTCAGGCTTGTTTCGTTTTCTTTCTCTTGCTGCCGAATTCTTGACTGCATCAGTTTTCTACTTTTGTCCAGGGCCTGATAGAAACTCTGTAATTCAGCCAACCTCGACGATAACGTCCTGATTGTTGTGTTCTGAAAATGGGATTTAATTACCCATGAAAAAATCTGCTGCCCGAAAGCAAGAGATTGCTAAGAAAGACTTTTCAGAAAAAATGGTTGCATTTACTTAAAAAAGATTGGGACGACCAAGATCATCACCAATTATGGCGTTCAAAGAATACAGTTCAAGGAATTCAGTGTCACAGACGGGTCTGGAGCGAGAACAAGAGTTAATGAATGCTGAGTCAAAATCTCAAAACATTAATGTGATCAATGTTGCTTCTGAAGGCGACCTAAAAACAGAGTTCAGAAATTGTCGCAACCTTCCTTCGAAAGAAACTCTTCCTTATTTGCCTTCCTCAAAAACTTTCTTCTATCTTTCGGATAAAAGGTCTCTAGGAAATGGAATTTGGGTAAAATCACTGGTGGTATAGTTACGCTTTGTCAGCAAATTAAGAAAGGTCCAAGCACAACGGTAAAATCATCCAACTCTATATACCCTTTTCTAGTTATGTATCGGCCTTCCTTTGGACTCAATGCCGTCCTGAATGTGCCTCAAAACGTCGAAAAAATGATCAGATGCAAACTTCTCTGTTTCGAAATAGGGCCTAAAGGGGGCCAGCAGTTTCACTGTTAGACCATCATACAAACTGGTATACCTCTAAAAACAGCAGGTAACATAGAGAACGTGAGATCCACAAGCACTGGAGCTATACAAGCCTAAAGACGCCTGAAACACGTTCCAATAAAACTACAACGCATCAAAAGAAATAGCACGTATTTTACCATAAGATATAACAAGCAGAAGAGACAGAAGTAATCTTTGAGGGACCACTCCGATTCAAATAATCTTTACCAACCAAACTCGTGCAGCAGAGCGACAAAATTTAACAAAGAACGTAGGTGAATGCTCTACGTGAAAATAATTAACTTGAAATTTATTGAATTTTTTACTGAATGTAGAATTTTACTTTCTGCTGAATGACACTTAAAAACTATTAATCAAAAGTCTGATATTTTGTCACGTTGTTTCCTAGATGAAACACCAGTGTTTGAAAACCAGAAAAATAAGACTAGTAACTGGGGCAAGAAATCCTGTAGTTATATCAAGTAAAATTTGCTGGCAATGACAGTAAATCAGCTGGCATTTGCAGGCAACAGTGAAACAAGCTGTGGATGATTTCGGAAGCACGGTACTAGCTGTACTTAAAACCCCAAATATTCTAGAAGGGAGGCGAGGAGTTTTGAAAATTTTGAGTACATACTTACCCAATACATATTTATTAATACCTACCCAGTGATGTAGGTATTAATAATAAGTCCTACCCAGTCCATATTTATCAATAAAAAAATTTCCTGTTTTAACAGATGCCTTCCAAATATCCCCAATCTCTTTGGAACAACCACCACAAAATTTTGAGACCGACACATCATTGCATCCTTAACATTTCATCTACTTAAAAAAAATTTCCTTATTTAAGGCAAAATTTAACCCAGTCCTACCCAGTACATATTTATTAATTTATATTTTTTAATTGTTTTCACAAATCCCTTTCAAATTTCTCTCTTTGGAACCATCACTCAATCGATGCATTTAGCAGACTACTATCAATAGGAAGCATTTATTGCAAAGCAAACATGTAACTGATAGCAATCTACAACCCCCACCCCCCTAAAAAATGCTATACAACTAAACACCTAAGTGCAAACTAAGGGACTAAGGGCCTTAGCTAGCCTGTGCCCCTATCCACAAATGCTACGACATGACTGGACTGGGATGGAAGCTAGGCCTTAACATGATGGATAAATATTCGGTTTCTGCAGCTATCACATTTCATAGATCAAGGCAATTCAGGCTAATTACAAAATGGATTTGGATCATATCATAATTTATCTGCAACAAATAGCCTACTTGAAAAATATTTCTTGGAGAGCCCTCTGACCATCATGAAGTGTAAACACAGTAGAAAAGTTGCTTATTCTAGATCTGATGACCAAGCTGTGAATAGCGTCTTCAAAGTGAATTGGGAGTCCTAACTTAGGATCACGCCTAATGCCAGATCACATGCCCCATCAGTACTGAAAAGTAACAGCAAAGTAACTCAGCAGAAAAACCAACATGATGTCAGCTCAGAACAACCCTACTCCGTGTGAAAACAGTGGATGGGACTGGCATATCCTGTAACAACCTCATTAAAGAAGCAATCTAAGTTGTTGCTTGTCCCATTAACCTTTTTCTCCTGCCAATCGAATGTGGAACTAAGAGCACATATTGATTGTAAATATCCATTATACAACAATTTTTAATTAAAAAAACAACAAGAAACATACCAAATGACTTTCTTTGAGGGAAAACCTATTCGTCCAAATGATGCTTTCAATCTTCTGTGATAAAATTGATAGTTGCTTGGCCATCAGCGGAAAACATTCGACAAATTCTCTGTCAAAAGAAAAATAAGTAACGTTCAGTCTAAAAATGGATAAGCAAATTGAACTGAGATACCAACAATTTGCAACAGTCAGGCTACAATGCGGCTTTTAGTAGACAGGTACTTGAAGGGGAAAAAGAAGGTATACCTGACTGAAGAAGCAAGCTCAGGGATCGTTCAAGACAGGACGTACTCGAGAGGAGGTGAATTTCCTTGCCTTGGGAATTATTTAAGAAAAATCCCATGCATTAGAATCGCACTCTCCTCCGGAAAACAAGCATGATAGTCTTTTGAAATTTATAACAGGCAAAGGGTCCAGATGACAAATATCTTTTGGATGAACTGAATGAAATTATCCCTTGAAGTGGTACAGTATTGGCAACATTTTTGTTTCTCTGTTTTGTATTCGTGCCATAATCTAAAAAAACTTCAAACACAAAGTCGCTTTTTCGTTAAGATTAAATGTTTATCTTGTACAGTTTGTTAACTAGAGGGATTAATATCAATCAATTTTATTAAAGTTGACGATAGTCTTTTAATGCTCAATACACACTTTCTTCTAACTAGATTTGAACCATTCCATCAACGCCTCTGCTTTATTTACAAAAAACTTAGTGTTTGTTTTATCATTGTTAAGAAAACAGTATTTCGTTTCCTTTTGTCGTCGCCGTTAATTAGGATAGTGTACTGTTTAATCCACACGAGATTCTTCCTATTGCAAACGAATAAATTCAAAAAAAGTTTGAAATAACCATCATCAACTTAAAGATATTCCGTTACATGATAATCATTACCGTCTTATGCTCTTCGTGGTACTGGCTTTAACTTTTCAGGTGGATTTTCCGTATGATCTTTAGCGAGAATTTTCAGAGCAGCGCACATTTAGAAACAAACTGCTCTTTTACGGACAAAAAAGCGACATGAAGCGAACACAGTGACGCTACAAGGAAATTGCCATTCGTAAAATTTGGCATTCAGAATTAATGGCGAATGACTTAAAAAAAAGAAAAGATGAACCGCTCGTGCCCAGGAGAACCATACTTTTGCCCGTCATTATGGCCATTAGACATGCCGTCGCCCCATTTGATCACTTGGTCATTTTTTACCGCCCTTTTGTCACCAATTACCATCGTCTCGAACGCAGCACTAATTTATGGACTGTACAAAATGGAGCAGCTAAACACGATCACAAACAAATTCATTCTCGTGTTGAATTTATCAGATCTTGGATTTGGTATATTCATCCTACCATCCATTGCTGCAATGGCAGCTTTGAAAGGCATGTACCGCAACTGTGTCGTTGAACTGGTTATTCAATATTGCGCCTTTCTTCTCGCATATTTCTCCTTTTTCATGTTTATGTGCGTATCTATGGATCGGTATCTTCACGTGACGAAACTCAAAAAGTACAATAAGTTCATGAACGAATTTCGCATGAAGGTGATCGTTGTGTTTAGCTTCATCACATCGGCAATAATCGCCTACATATCGATCGCGTTTCCTTCTTTCCCACTGCAAGTCGTGTTGAATTTATCCGATCTGTTTGGTATTCTGTTTATGTTCATATTGTATTCGATGGTGTTTCGCAGAATTGCCACTCATGCGGAGAAAATTAAGAAAATGCTGAGAGATGCCGGAGAAAATTCGGGTAACCGAGAAACGAGACGAGAAATCTCGGCAACGAAAACGATTCGTTTTGTCCTGGGTGCTTTGTTGGTTCTGTATCTACCGTACAACATTTGCTCCGCAATCTGGACGTATTACAAATACCAGGAGAAGAGGAATCCTCCATTAATTATAAACGCACTAGAATATTGGTCTTATATAATTGTGTTTTTTAATGCTTCAGTAAATGCTATCCTATTCGCTTATGGCAACAGCATTGTGAGAAGAATTTTAATTGGATGCATTTTCAGAAGTCAAATTGCTCCAAAGAGCGCAGTAAGTGACGTCACAAAGACCTCTAAAATTGCAAGCAAGTTCTAGTTGAAGCCATTCAAGGAGAGGTTGACGTCATCTGCTCTAGACTAGTGTCTTGTCCATGCAATGTAATTATTTTTTGGTGAGAGCAATAATCAATCGGTGCACATATGAACTTTTCACAAAAGCAGTGTGAAGGCTCCTACCCTACATAAGGCATAGAGAGGTTTTACTGGCTGATCAATGGTAGCTATAAAAAATGGTTCAATTTTTCAGTCGTTGACAGGATTTTCTCCTTACACGGTTATGGAAAAATAATAGCAACAACGAAGAAAAGGAAACAGACAACAGATTCTAAATTTTTGTCGATTGCTGATCCTTGCCTTTTAATTATTTCGAGTGTTGATAACGTCAAGAAACTTTATTTCACTCCAATCAGCTTCAGCACAGAATACATCACAAATTCATATAGACTTGAAGAAACAAAGGTTGATATTTTGCAATTTTTTGCATTCGTTTGGCAGTGTCATAGTGTTGTGCTAAGAATCATCGTCTATGATATGTATCTGTAAAACTTAATGTGATGTTCTGTTATATTGCTGTTTAAACGCTGCAAATAAACATAATTAAGCGTAGTTATGTTATGTTGTATAACAAGATTGTAAAATTAGATTAAGGGCCATCTTGGACTGAATATATCTCAAAAAAATGTTAGTGGTAAAAAGTTCAAGTGCTGCAAGGAGAGACATATAAGACTACGGTGTCCTAACATTTCCTAAACAGCCGCTGTTCGTAGTGCTTATTCATGAATGGAGTAAATCTTTGCGCTAACTCGTCGATCATGAAACATCTATATTAACGGACAGTAGCTAAACTTTAACATTTCAATAGCTCCCATGACATTCATGGTTTTTTCTTCGGGAATATAAATTAAGACCTTTGCAAGAGCACGTAGCTTGTATTACGCTTCCGTTTACACCATATTTACATGGTGTTAAAAATTTACTTATTGGTCAGTTACAGCTCCCGACAATTTTTTTCGATCTTTATTGAGATTTCAGTATCCTTCTTGCCAAATACAAGGAGATGGCATTTCTCCGCGTTCAATTCTATGCAGGTTTGTGCAAACCTATTTCTTTGTTCAACAGTATCATTTTCTAGCTTTAAAATAGATTCTCTCAAACTTTTATTAGAATTCTCATTTTTATATCGTCTACATATTTACAAATTTCAGTCTCATACATCAAAAGGAAAATATCATTGGTAAATTAACAAAAAGAAGAGGCCCTATGACTGACCCTTGGGTGACACCAGATTTCACTTCTTTCCGCGGGCTTAATGAGCAATTGATTTTAACCCGTTGCTTTCTACACGCTAGATAACTGTAAACCATATTTAAGACATTTTTGCTAAATCTGTATGCGTTTAATTTTCCAAGCAAGAGTTCATGGACGCGGTAAGTCCTTACACAAGTCCATAAGGACTCGTCCGACAAAACCTCCATTATCTAAAGTTTTCTTACAAGTCTCCGTAATTATCTGTCATATCATATTCTTTCTATAAAATATGATCAAATCAAATCTGAAAAAGCATTCTGAGCATTGTAACCCTGTCGATAGGCGAAAGGCTAGGCAAGAAAAAACTTCTTAACAAAAGGTAGCAATGTTTTAGAGTTTAGCTCTTACATACGTCTAAAGTTGTTTTTTAAAACGATTTATTTTTGGTAGCTCACGAATTTCGGCTAGTATTGCCATTCCTTGACAGCCAAAAGGGGCGGGCAAAAGGGGGGGGGGGGTACCTATCTTGCTCTTGCAACAAAAGGGATATTTGGGGGCAATGTTCTTCCATGCTCCAAATACGATAGTATATGTTTATGTTTATGTATAAACCTTCCAAGTTACTTTAGCAGTTACTTAACACGAGTACCTTTATTGTATGTAGAAAATTGTAGACCTGTATATATGTATGAAAACCTAAGATTACCGATTGTAGCCTAAGTAATACTCGTTTTAAATTTAAAGATTACATAAATGTTGATAATTTTTTTACGCTTTCTTCAAAAAATGATCAATTTTCAATTTTTCAGCTTGAAGATTTTATTTTCCCGGCTGTTTTCCCATGATATTGACATGTAATGTTGACATTGATCAGCTTTTGGAGGCACAACTGGTGATTACATACATTTCATGCTAATCTGACTAACTTTTAATAAAAACACCTTCACGTCACTCTCATGGCACAAAGTCCTATGTTATCTAACAGGCACAAAGTCCTATGTTATCCGTGTTTAACTACTATTTTTCTTCCGTTTTATTTTCGAAACAGTTATATCATTTTCCTTTGCTGAAAGATCTTTTTTTGGTGGAAATATATGCACTGTGGTGAAAATTTAGATTTGTAGAAATTTCAAGTGTGCAAAAATGCTTATAGATGGGTAATTATAAGGCAAAAATATATTTTTATGGGTAACGAATATTTTAATGTATGTAACAGCTATATGCATATAAAGTCTTAGCATTATAATCTTGACACAAACGTTGATATTCTGCATTTTTCGGTCTGTTTGTCACTGAAATAATGTTGTGGTAAGAAATATCGTCTATGGTACATATTTCTAAAAATTAATAAAGACTACTGCTTGTCGGATTATATTATAGTGTTTGATGTCGCATAGGCAGAGTTGTACACGCGTCGGTGTATTGAACAGAAGATTTTTAAATGGCTTTGAAAAAAGCAAATATTTAGTAAACTAAAGCTTTTCGTCTGACACTCTTCAGAGTTTAAAACATCAGAACATAGACCGAAAACTCTACGCTAGGAAATATATATACCCAGTTGTGGATCGAAATAGGCCAATCAGAAACATGAGCACATGACTGTAGAAGATTTTTAAGTTGCAATTTCGAGTTTCTTCTTTATGCGATGCTCGTGCAACTAATCACCTGATTACCTGTACCATGCACGATACTATGCTATCAAATGCTGCTGTTTGTTTTAGTTGGTAATGTTAGGGAAAGGTACAGGAGCCTATAGCTAACAAGGCAAATAGAGAGAGGGATTTGGAAGATAGGACGGAATCATAAAGGTTGTTGATTTTATTTATGAGCAAAGACAGGTTGTAAAAGTCTTGGGAGCAGGAAGAGGGTTGAGCGTTCCAAAGTTTACAAGATCAAGGGAGGAAGGAAGAGTTGTGGGACAGAATACATGAGTTTGGCAAGAGACTTAAAAAGGGTGAGCACTGGGAAAATGTCTGGTATTGCATACATTTCTCAGGGGACCAGAGAGCAACGTCCGTGGTAAAATCTATAAAAAATTGAGAGATCAGCGACAGGGCGTTCATAGGAACGAGGCTGAAGAGACTGTTTGAAAAACATCAGAATAGAAAGCATAGACTTAGGAATGTGAAGCGGCTGGACAGTAAAACTTTTATATGGTTTCCTAGACAATGTTGTAGTTTGGATGGCAATAATGAAAATATAAGCTAACTTAAGTCTATACTTCGCTTGATTCACCATGAAAAGTCACAATTATTCGAAACGGTCCACTTCAGGAATTTCCATTTTCTCAAAGGGGACTAGGACCGTCATTAAAAAAGTTTTTCCAACAATCAACATTATTTCAAGAATAGTACAAAGTGGAAGAAATAGAGCTGAATGATAAATGAGCAGAATAAAGATAGAGACTTTGATTTCACGCTGATTGCTGTATATACAAGATGGTTCTTAGTTGCTTCTCCAACTACAATAAGAAGAAAGGAAAACCGTTCTGTTTTATGCACCAAATATCATACACATTTATACACCTATACGGCATCAAGTACCTTTATGGCAGGCATGTAATTAGTAATTGTCATCAAATGTTCACCACGATGAAAGTATGGCAGAGTTCTGTGATTGCTAAAAGAATGATCTGATACTGAATCAACTGGCTCTTAAAATACTTTATATGCCAAATGTTTGTGTGATTCTTCTAAAGACAAAAAATATTTTGACAGCATTAATTTCAGACACTTCTACCGTCTAAAACTTTTAGCCTGCGCGCAGCCTCAGACACTTCTATCAACTGTTTTGCATGTCAGATTTGTAATGGTCTGTTAGAGTACAAACGTTTTAGAATACATTTGTTATCAAATTTTGCTCAGTGAGCGCTTTGCATTTCAAAAGAAACTAAAACTTTCTTCACAATACAACAGGCAGCTGTTTACACTGAATGATATAGATTTATACTGAACATAGATAAAGAAATGAATAGGTTCTTATCCATAAAAATCTTGAATAAATAAAAAAACAGGTTTCTACTGTCAAAATTGCACATTTGATTCCGTTAAAAAGCTCACCTATCCAATGAATGTTTCGAAATGATTCTCTAATTCCTCACCTGTTCGAAATTATTCTTAAAGTTAAAAGGTCCGTACACATTTCATTAAAAAAAGACAAACCATCATCATTTTATCGAGTTGATATTTTCTCACTAGCAGATGTTCATGGCAGACATTGAAATGGCACAAGCATCTTATTAACAACGAGAATGCTCTGTATGATGCATTTCTAAAGAAAGCGCTTATAACACGACATTACAGAGCAGTTAAGCGAAAAAAACCGGCGCAACGTGTTTAGCTCTGCAGAACGCAGGACAAAAGAGAACTACGTAAAGATGAACCACTCATCTTCAGAAGAAAATTACTATTGCCCGTCAATATGGCCACTGAACATGCCATGGCCTCATTTGATCGCTTGGTCGTTTTTTACCGCCCTGCTGTCACCAATCACCATCATCTCGAACACAGCTCTAATTTATGGACTGTACAAAATGGAGCAGCTTAACACGATCACAAACAAATTCATTCTCCTGATGAATATATCAGATCTTGGCATTGGAATATTCATCATGCCATCCATTACTGCAATGATAATTTCAAAAGACAAGTACCGCAACTGTGTGTTTGAACTGGTTTTTCATTATGGGGCCTTTCTTCTTGTTTATTTCTCCTTTTTCATGTTGATTTGCGTAAGTTTGGATCGTCATCTTCACGTGACAAAGCTCAAAAAGTACAATAAGTTTATGAACGAATTTCGCATGAAGGTGATCGTTGTGTTTAGCTTCGTAACGTCGGCTGTAATCGCCTACATATCAATGGCGTTTCCATCTTTCCCTCTGCAAATTGCGCTGAATTTATCCAATCTTACTTTCATTCTATTTGTGTTCATCTGGTATTCGAAAATGCTTCGCAAAATTGCAATTAATGTTGAGAGAATTAAGAAAATGCTGAAAGATGCCGGAGAAAATCATGGTTACCGAGAAGCAGGACATGAAATCTCGGCAACGAAAACAATCCGTTTGGTCTTAGGTGCTTTGTTGGTTCTGTATCTACCGTACAACTTTAGCTCTGCAATTTGGACGTATTACAAATACCAGGAGAAGAGGAATCCCCCATTAATCATGAATGTGATAGAATATTGGACCTACGTTTTCCTGCTAAGTAATGCAACAATAAACGCTATCCTTTTTGCATATGGTAACAGCCTTGTGAGAAGATTCTTGATTGGCAAATTCCTCAGAAGTCGTGTTGTCCCGAACAGAACATCACCTGCTTTTCCATAGCAGATCGGAATTGAGGAAGACGTAAATAAAGTGGAAGATTAGCCAATGCAACATCTATTCCAACAAATCCCAGCACTGTTTGTCGTCCTGGAGGCAATTTTAGACATTACTGGACGATTGACCAACAAAACCTTTGGCCTTGACTTCATTTACTTAAGCTGCTGGTCGTCGAAAAACGGCATCAGTTTCTTCAAGTCTGTGCCAAATCTAGATGCACACCCACCAAATCTCGCGCATTTTAGAACCGCTAGCAAAGCAAATTAAGCAAAGCATCTTTTCTTGAACCAGAGTATTCTTTCTTGAACCAGTGGAAATATCATAACAGTACCAGTGAAAATGCTGGGGCTAACAACGGTCACTGACAATAAGAGTCGCGCCCATCAGCTGCATGACGTGCAGAGGAACTATACGCCGAAACATCTACAGCCGGGTTGGTAGGTGACGCGATGTACATGGTACGTGACGCGTAGTAGTTAGTTAGCGGTTTCTAGGCGCGCCGACGACGAGGATGAATCAAGCAAGTTCATTGAAAAGGAAACTTAGAGGCCTGAATATAAATCCGTATTGAAAGGCATAGATATTTGACAGGATGGATTAACATTTCCCAGATGTTGTGGGGAATATAGCTCAAGTCATGTCAGAATTTGTTGAGTATTTTTGGAGCATCGGGCAACAGTCAGCGGTCAAGTTGTAGATGCAAAATTGGACAGGTCTCCGAATTAATGCGGTTGTTTAGAAGTCGTCTTGCCCGTAGAAATAGCTGATATGAAACCACAAAATTTAGAAAGGCTCATTTAATTCAACAACAAAAACTTAAACTAGGGAATTCTCAGATGAACCATTTCCAAACATAAAAAAAGCGAAATAGAAAACTTGGAGGAAGATGGGGCGCTAAACATGTTTGATGGTGAGCATAATGACGGCAAGGAAGCATCTAGCCTCCCATCGGTGGAAATTTTAGGTTACTGTCGGAGCAAATTTGACAAAATAACATACAAAAACTGCTCATTTTAGTCAGTTTAGCCCCCTTGTCTGAAGATTTCTGGCGCCACCTCTGGGCGTAATCTGGGTAATTAGTGGCTATCGGGTAGAACCAAACACTTACATTACAGCTGAAATTATTACTATTATTATTATTATTATTATTATTATTATCTATTTATTTAAAGTAGGCATATAAAAATAGCTGCAAAATTAAAGCTAATTCAACCTACTAAAAACTAAAATTGTTGAAAAATGAAAAAAAATAAAGTTATTGGTTAAGTTATTGGTTAGGTTAAGTGAAATAAAGTTAAGTTATTGGAAAGAAGTTGAATCGTGGAGGTGGCTATGGTCTGGAGATTGCAGTAATTTACCACTTTCATGGACAGGAAAAGTTAGTAAACTGGGCTGTAATGAAGCTCGAAGCTGTAAAAAGCTAACCAGATTGTCAAGTGTCAAAGTGTTTGAAATAAATACTTGAACAAAAATTCATTCGTCTTAGTTTTTTGCTTGCTGGCTCCTACTTTTTTTATACTGTCCGCTAATTGGAACGATCGGGGAAAAATTTGCCCGCTAATAAGAGATGTCCGCCTTTTAGAGTGTCCGTTAATTGGAGATAATACCGTATCAATTCCCAAAGTCTCACTTATGTTTTTGATATGTATTGTTGACATTGATCAGCGTAAAAAGGCACAACTCATGATCGCAAACATTTAACACCATTCTGATTAACTCTTAATAAAGTATAGTCGTGTCTATTTTCCAACACAAAATCTTGAGTTTTGCTACCTAACGCGTTGCTTTTTTGGCATTTAAACGCTACCTCCATCCTGTCCTTGTTTGACAACAGTTTTATCTTGTTCCTTCATTTTATTGCAGAAAGATCGATAACTAAAGTTGAATACAGCGATTAAGCACCAAACCATTTCAGTCGAAAAGAAAGAGAATGGCGGAATGATGACGTCACAAAAGTCTATTTCAGAACTTTAGATTTCGGACCCGTTATCCTGAAAGAAACACGACATACCTCCAAATATGCAAAATCAGTTGAATTAATTGCGATTCCGATGAGATATTGCCACATAAGCACAGGATCTTTCCCCGTCAAATCACTGTAATTTGGCACTGATTTTAACTATGACTACATATTTAGAGGTATTTCATGAAATTTTTTTACAGGCTATGAAGTCAGAATTCTTAATTCTGAAAATAGATTTTTGATGACGTCACAACAGTTTTCACAAATACATCCATTGTCAAATAAGTGAAAAAGTTAGCTTTGCATAGTTAATTGATTCGCATTTCAAATATTAATCATTCATTTTTAAGTTAAAATTTGCCTTTTAAAATTCGCCTAATAATCAGGACTTGCTTTTAATTAAAACTAAGTCGGTGCTTTTATTTAACATTGAAAATTTGTTTTTCCCTTTAAAGTGACAAGAAAAAAGTATTTCCCATCCTTTTGGTTGACACAATTATTTAGCAAAGTTTTGCTATTGAATCCTCACTTATAATTCGTATTGCTAAGGGATAAATTCACCTGATTGGAATAACAATGTCATGCTGCATTTCATCACTGATATAACCATCATCGACATTAGATTCAAAGCTATTCCGCCAGCAGATGTTTGATTAGCGCTCTATGCTCTACATGGCAGTGATTCTTCTTTTACTGGTGGATTTTCGGTTTAATGAGAAGCGACTCCGCTTTGTCAGGAACATTTTGAAAGATAGTGCTTATCCTGGAACAACACGGCTCAGCTGTGTGAAAAACTGACACTGCAAGGTATTGCTATTCGTAATATTTGGCGTTTAACTTTAAAGAACTTTAATTAGTAGTAATGAATCATTCATGTCCAGAAGAACCTTACTTTTGCCCGTCATTATGGCCATTAGACATGCCGTCGCCCCATTTGATCACTTGGTCGTTTTTTGCCGCTCTTTTGTCACCAATCACCATCGTCTCAAACGCAGCACTAATTTACGGACTGTACAAAATGAGGCAGCTTAACACGATCACGAACAAATTCATTTTCCTGATGAATATATCAGATCTTGGCATTGGAATATTCATCATGCCATCCATTGCTGCAAATGTTGCTTTGAGAGGCATGTACCGCAACTGTATCGTTGAACTGGTTATTCAATATTGCGCCCTTTTTCTCGGTTATTTCTCCTTTTTCATGTTGATGTGCGTATCTATGGATCGTTACCTTCACGTGATGAAGCTCAAAAAGTATAATGCGTTCATGAATGAGTTTCGCATGAAGGTGATCGTTGTGTTTAGCTTCTTAACATCAGCATTAAATGCTTATCTATCGATCGCGATTCCTTCCTTCCCGCTGCAAATCACGTTGAATTTATGCAATTTGTTTTATGTTCTGTTTGTGTTCATCTTGTATTCGATGGTGTTTCGCAGAATTGCATTGAATGCTGAGAAAATCAAGAAAATGCTGAGAGAGGCCGGAGAAAATTCTGGTAACCGAGAGGCAAGACGAGAAATCTCGGCAACAAAAACGATTCGCTTTGTCTTAGGTGCTTTGCTAGTTCTTTATCTACCGTACAATATTTGCTCTGCAATTTGGACGTATTACAAATACAACTTGAAGAGGAATCCCCCATTAATCATGAACGTACTAGAATCTTGGGCCTACATTATCCTCTTAAGCAATGCTGCAATAAATGCTATCCTATTCGCATATGGCAACGGTGTTGTGAGAAGATTCTTGATTGAACGCATTACCAGAAGTCAAGTTGCTCCAAGCAGCCCGTGAGTGACGTCAAAAAACACGAGGTCTAGTTGAAGGTATTCAAGGAGAGGTTGATGTCACTGGTTTTAAAGCTAGTCTCTTGTCCATGCAGTGTGAACATTTTTTTATTACAACAATACTCAAACAGCATAAAAGTGAATTTCCCCTTCAATCTTGTCCGTCTTGAACCAGGTTTTCTCTTTAAACTTTTAGGGACAAATAGATATTGAAGGAACAATGGACAACAGAAAACAGATTCTTGATGCAAGTTGATTGCTGACCCATGCTTCTTAATTTTTTCACATCATTCATGAAAAACTGTCTAGTTGCAATCGACTTCCATCTGCAAAATGGAAATCTCCACGAGTTTTTTAGCGGATAGCCTTTACTAAATTTTATATAGACTTAACATTACTGATTGTAGCCTATATAACATCTAACATAAAGCCGTAAAGTTTGCATTGTGCATTTTTAGATAGTCCAAATGTTGATAATTTTTCACACCTTCTTCGATAAAGATATTGCTTTCCCGTCTGTCTTATTGTTTGACATGTATTGTTGACTTGATCAGCGTATAAAGGCACAACTGGTGATTCCAAACATTTAAAACCAGTCTGATGAACTTTTGATAAAAAGATTGTCAAGTTTCTCTCAAAGCACAAAATTATGCAGGGACTTTCTCCACTGGCCGCAGATATGGAGGGACCATCTCAGAGACAACTGTTGCAGAGTGATGACCGTTGCACACAGGTGACTGTTGCACAGTGGTGACCGTTGAACAGAGGTGACCGTTGAACAGAGGTGACCGTTGCACAGAGGTGACCGTTGCAAAAGAGGTGACCGTTGCACAGAGGTGACTGTTGCACAAAGGTGACTGCTGCACATAGGTGACCGTAACACTGAGGTGACCGTAACACTGAGGTGACCGTAACACTGAGGTGACCGTTGCACAGAGGTGACCGTTGCACACAGGTGACCGTTGCACACAGGTGACCGTTGCACACAGGTGACCGTTGCACACAGGTGACCGTTGCACAGAGGTGACTGTTGCACAGAGGTGACTGCTGCACAGAGGTGACCGTAACACTGAGGTGACCGTTGCACAGAGGTGACCGTTGCACACAGGTGACCGTTGCACACGGGTGACCGTAGTAACAGAAGTGACTGTTGCACAGAGGTGAATGTTGCAAAAGAGGTGACCGTAACACTGAGGTGGCCATTGCACAGATATGACTTTTATTAGTTGTTTAATTTTACAATATTTGGTCATTTGTTGGCTTTCCTTAAAGGCTCTTGCGCAACCGGCATGCTTAGCGGCAGCTGTCTTTAGAAATTGATTGTGTTTTTGAATTTTCATGCAGTACGACATTAGGCTGCTTTTGATAGTGTAGTCGCAAAGTATGCCGGTTGCACCAGAGCCTTTAAGTCGATTCAGATATTACCATTCTGGACAATCAGAGAGTGTGCAAACTTTGGAGTGTCCGTTTTCCGCGGTATCGTGAAGGAACGTTGTAGTTTTCTTTTAAATGCGAAACACGGGTTGAGAGGAAATGGAAATCAGAAGAATCTTAAAGCTTTCAGCCTATTTGACAAAAATGTTCTTGAAAGAGCCGATGAAAGTTTTATGCCCTTTTGTCTCCTTCTTTAGCAGATTTGATATAAAATCGTGAGTAAAAAATTCGGCTGAATGACCGTAAATATAGATTTATTCATACAATTCTGTAATTGGGAATTAATAGTTTTAAGAAACATTACAAAATAGTCATACAAAAAACAAAATAAATCCTTGAATAAACTTTGCTTCTTCGTATTGCAAAAGTGGTTAGAAGCTCAACTGTGACATTTCAAAAGCTCTGATGACATTTATCTTTGATTGCATATTTGATGACATTCTAAGAAAAAAAGATTTCATTTTCTAGCTTTAAACAAATTCCCGCTCCCGCAACTCTTGATGTGAATAAAAAAATTGCTGCATCGTTTCCATATTATAAATTTCAGCTTGCCTCAACAAACGGAAACTATCATTGAAAGGTATGCTAAAAAGGAGAGGCCCTAAGATTGATCCTTGGGCGACATCTAATTTCATTTCTTTCCAAAAGGCTGAATGAGCGGTCAATTGATTTTGACTCGCTGCTTTCTACCCGCTAGATAACGGTACACCAATTGTAAGACATTTTTGATAAAGCCGTAAATTTGGAAAGCAAGAGTTCATTGTTGAGACAGTTTCAAGCGTTGGACAAGTGCACAAGAACTAGCCTGAGAAAACCTCTATTCTTTAACGTTCTCTTACAAGTCTTCACGATTATCTCTCATATCAAGTCTAGACAAACCATTCTCAACACTAGAACCCTGACGACAGGCGCAAAGGCTAGGCCAGAGAAACTCCTTAACAAAAGGTAGCATTTGTCATTAACAAAGGTTTAACCATAGAATAAAGATCTCTGTTCTGTGATTTAACTAAGCCTAATGTGGGCTAAGCTTGTTGGTCCCAGAGCAATCAAAGCTACGTAACGGACACTGTAAACTTACTATGACCAAGTTTTGACACTGCTATACACCTGTTCCGTCTCTCATCAATAAATTGTTATAGGAAACGTCTGAAACAACTTCCATTATGCTCTTTAAGCATCTACTTTCTTCAAACCCCAAAGTCAGTGATAAACAGACCGAAAAATGCAGAAAAACAACCTTTGTAATTTCCAGTCTAGATGATTATGCTAGGACTCTACTTGGATACGTACACATATATATGTTATAAATTTTAGAATAATTGTTATCAATTAAAAATATATTTTTGCTTCATGATTATCCATCTATAAGCGTATTTGCACACATTATATTTCTACAAATCTGATAGTGTTCATATTGTTCATTTTGACCACAGTGCTCATATTTATCAAAATGATGTCAATAAGCGAGATACCTGGAGTTGCAACTAACAACAATCTTGTCCTATGCACAATAGCGCGTACAGCTCGGCCAACATGACATCAGTCCTTCTATGACTGGCCAGTAAACAGTAATTTTTGTAAAATGTCACAGTTATGTTTCAAAGATCATATGTCTAGTTCAAGAAATAGCTAAACACGATGGTCTCGAGATATAACAAATCAAGATATCGCTTATATCATGAAGACTATATGATGATATTAATACTTTAACGACATATCTACCAATACTTTCAGCATATTATTTACTTATTAACTTATCACTTATTTTCCTGACGATTACCAAACTACAAGTATGTTTGGACACCTGGCATTTCTAAAAAACTAGATATTCATTATTGTGCAATATGAATATAATTCTTTCTAAACTGAAGCAAAGGAAACATTGACAAACTTTTTCGAAATTCGTACAGGAGAGGTGTAGTGGTTAAATACCGAAACAAATTTTGCCTGACTACAAGTACGTTTGGACAACTGGCATTTCTAAAACACTAGATTTTCATCATTGTGCAATATCATCACTAAATATGATTCTTTATAAATGTTAATTCTAATATAAATCTAAATATAATTTCTTTGATTAATTAAGGGTATCATCAAACTCACTTGAGATGGAAGGCTACTGTATCTGGACCAAACGGGCCTCTTCAAAAGCGATCCAAAATGGGTATGGATAGTAGATCCAAATGGGTTCGGATTGGCCAAGTCCCGTGTAAACGCAAAACGCATCATTACCACTTTGGGATCGGATCCAAACGGAACCATCTTCAACAGCGTTCCCTACCGGATCCGCCAGGTCCCGTGTTAACGCAGAGCCAATACGTATTACTTTGGGTTCGGATCCGATCTCGTGTAAACAGGCCCCTAGGCTTCAATCGGTAATCATAAATCTTGTTAAGAAAAAATAGTCTTATGTTTGTCTAAATACAATTAAGTGACGGTTATCTGTTAAAGTAACTTGCAAAAATTTCCATGGAAGTCGTTTATAACTAGACAGTTTTTCATGAAGCATGAAAAAAAAATTTAAGAAGCATAGGTCAGCAATCAATTTGGATCAAGAATTTGTTGTCTGTTTTTCATTCTCCATTCAATAATTATTTGTCCTTAACGGTTTAAAGACAAAATCTGGTCCAAGACAGGAAATATTAAACCGTATAGCTACGACTGATCGGCCAAAAAGAGCTCTTCAAACCGGATGCCAGTTAGCAGCATTAACGCTTCTTTTGGTGGAAATAAACTTTTAAACAGTTTGAGTATTATTCTCAATAAAAATCATTAACATTGCATGGACAAGAAAATAGCTTCAAAGCCACTGACGTCAACCCTTCCTTGAATGCCTTCAATAATAACACCCCCGTCTAAGAGCCCCCATTAAGGTCAGATTTTTCCGGGGGTGGTGTTCACTTTTTTGCGAGGAAAACCGTGGTCACATTTTAAACCGGAGAGCCCTAAATTTGACCCGAGGTCACAGGACAGTATCATTTCAAATGGGAACATAAAACAACATAAACGTGGCATGTGCAATTTGCCTGCATCAAAACTTCCTTTAGCTGGGCGACTGCATATTGGCATTGACACTGACTGCACATTATACAATTCACGACTATTCAAACATTGATAAACAGCGAATAGAAAGTTTCAAAAAGTAGCAAACAAATTTTTCTGGATCTTTCATCTAAAAAA
>NW_027019762.1:8843893-8891043 GCF_013076305.1 Rhopilema esculentum | reverse complement strand
AACACATGAGAGAGAGATAAAGCTACATACATTGTTGATGAGGGAAACGCATATGGTATATGGTATGAGGTTTGTAGGCTGTCCAGTTCCGCTTCGAGATTCTAGTCTTATGCTTTTCTGCTTCTGATGTTTGTTGTCCAAACTAGTCCTCTCAGCCTCTGTTGCTTGTCTGTAGGATAGCTGGTGTGCTGTTATCTCGTGGCTAGGTGTGTCTTGTGTGGATAGATTTTTACGGCTTCCACGTGTGTTTCTGGTGGTGCGGACGTTGCTTGTTGGTCGTCTGAGAAATGGTTGAGTGGTGTGCTAATGTTTATTCAGATTTGGTGTGTCTAGTTGTGTTGCGCCTGTTGTTTTGTCGGTGTGGGTTTGCGGTTTGGTGAGTCTCTGGTATTTGGTGTTTGCAACTTCATTGTATTCTGTTCCGACTAACTGTTGTTGGGTGTTGGGGTGTGTTGTCGGTGTGCGGCGGCGGTTGGATGTCTGTTGTAGTGGTAACTTTGGAACGCTCAATCCCTTCTTCGCTGCTCTTCCAAGACTTTGTACAACCGTCTTTTGCTCAAAATATAAAATCAACATTCCTTTATGGTTCCGTCCTATCATCTATTTGCTGTGTTTGTTTAGTTGTTTTGTATGTGGTGGTGGTGCTCTCTGTGACCTTGTGCCCTAACATTACGCTAACTAAAACAACAGTCAGCATTATTTGTATGAGCGTTAGGTGGATGGCGTGTCATGGTAGCAGCTGTAAATCAGTTTGCACGAGCATCGCATAAGAAGAAGAGCTCGAAAAGTGGCTGATCAGCTTGTAGGGAGGAAATCTTTCCTACACGTCGATGTGCATGGTTTCTATGGCCTATGTTTTGCTGAGGTCCGGATGCTGATGCTGATGAGGTTTATGTGATATATGTGGATTTTGGGTTTGTTTTGTTTTCTGATGTCGTAGAGTTTTCTGGTTGCTAGTTGGGTTGGTTGTATGTTTTTGGAGTGTGAAGCGTTCTCTGTTGAGGATGTTGGTGCATGGTATCGATGAATATGTTTAGTGGTTGTTTTAGGTGTTGTTGTGGGTGTCTAATTAGTGTATTGAAGTTTGTGTCAAATGTGCGCATTTAAAAGTTAGTCGTTTGGGTCTGTTGCATACAGCGGGTTTGTTCTGGTAAGTGTTCTGTGGGTGGGCAGATGCTTCTTGCTTGTGATTTGTGGTTGCGGATGCATAGGTTCGATAGGTGCACTTGTTACGTGGTTGTTTTTTTGGTATTAATTGTATCGGGCTATGTAGTCTAGTATGTTCTTTATGTATTTTTAGAATATGGTGGTGTTACCGATTTGACGATGAGTTCTGTATCCACTGTACATTAATGGGGGTTTTGTGTGGTTGTTGTTGGGCGTGTGGGTGTGTTTTGGTGTTTGTGGTTGCTAGGACTAATCAGACAGAATAAGATGGCGTAGAAGTGAGGGTTGAACTGGTTGTGTTATAGTATGTATGGAAGTGGTCTGTTGTTGAAGGGACGTTGTATGTGGGTGTCAGTGTATTGTTTTGTTGCTGTGTGTTCGGGGTGGTTGAGGTAGCGAGTGTTATAGGGAGTGTGTGGGTCGTTGGTGTGGGGTCGCATAAAATATATTCTTTGCTTTATAATTACCGCATCCGTATGGAGGGCATCTTTGCACATCTGAAATTTCTACAAAACTAAATTTTCACCACAGTGCATATATTTCCACCAAAAATAGATCTTTCAGCAAAGGAAAATGATACAACTGTTTCGAAAAGAAGACGGGAGAAAAATAGCAGTTAAATACGGATAACATAGGAATTTGTGCCTGTTAGATAACATAGGACTTTGTGCCATGAGAGTGACGTGATGGTGTTTTTATTAAGAGTTAGTCAGACTAGCATGAAATGTATGTAATCACCAGTTGTGCCTCCAAAAGCTGATCAATGTTAACATTACCTGTCAATATCATGGGAAAACAGCCGGGAAAATAATTCAGAAAACATCCGGGAAAATAAAATCTTCAAGCTGAAAAATTGAAAATTGATCATTTTTTGAAGAAAGCGTAAAAGAATTATCAACATTTATGTAATCTTTAAATTTAAAACGAGTATTACTTAGGCTACAATCGGTAATCTTAGGTTTTCATACATATATACAGGTCTACAATTTTCTACATACAATTAAAGGTACTCGTGTTAAGTAACTGCTAAAGTAACTTGGAAGGTTTTCTGCTGGTGTAGATGGAAGATCATTGGAAGGATACAATTTTTGTTCGTATGCGAAAACGATTAAGAGGCTAAGTTTCGCAATGGACATGAATAAAGATTCAATTGTCCCTAGTTACCTGGATGGTCCCTAGTTATCTGAATTCTTTTCCAGGGCAAATGTCAATAAACTGTATGGCTAGTTTGCTCTGTCAGAGTTATTCTGCCAATCCTGCCTAGCAATTTTATCTGGTAGCTTTCTTTGTGATAGATGTATCAGAACCTGCTCTTTAAACTTCACAAATACTTTTGAAAATCTACATCCCTTTGAAACATCAACATCACTTTAGAAAATTCCAGCTGTTATTAAACTTTTCTGATGTCTCTAAACATATACTATCGTATTTGGAGCATGGAAGAACATTGCCCCCAAATATCCCTTTTGTTGCAAGAGCAAGATAGGTACCCCCCCCTTTTGCCCGCCCCTTTTGGCTGTCAAGGAATGGCAATACTAGCCAAAATTCGTGAGCTACCAAAATGTTTTTTAAATATGGTTTACAGTTATCTAGCGTGTAGAAAGCAACGGGTTAAAATCAATTGCTCATTAAGCTCGCGGAAAGAAGTGAAATCAGGTGTCACCCAAGGGTCAGTCATAGGGCCTCTTCTTTTTATTAATTTACCAATGATATTTTCCTTTTGATGTATGAGACTGAAATTTGTAAATATGTAGACGATATAAAAATGAGAATTCTAAAAAAAGTTTGAGAGAATCTATTTTAAAGCTAGAAAATGATACTGTTGAACAAAGAAATAGGTTTGCACAAACCTGCATAGAATTGAACGCGGAGAAATGCCATCTCTTGTATTTGGCAAGAAGGATACTGAAATCTCAATAAAGATCGAAAAAAATTGTCGGGAGCTGTAACTGACCAATAAGTAAATTTTTAACAACATGTAAATATGGTGTAAACGGAAGCGTAATATAAGCGACGTGCTCTTGCAAGGGTCTCAATTTATATTCCCGAAGAAAAAACCATGAATGTCATGGGAGCTATTGAAATGTTAAAGTTTAGCTACTGTCCGTTAATATAGATGTTTCATGATCGACGAGTTAGCACAAAGATTTACTCCATTCATGAATAAGCACTACGAACAGCGGCTGTTTAGGAAATGTTAGGACACCGTAGTCTTATATGTCTCTCCTTGCAGCACTTGAACTTTTTACCACTAACATCTTTTTGAGATATATTCAGTCCAAGATGGCCCTTAATCTAATTTTACAATCTTGTTATACAACATAACATAACTACGCTTAATTATGTTTATTTGCAGCGTTTAAACAGCAATATAACAGAACATAACATTAAGTTTTACAGATACATATCATAGACGATCATTCTTAGCACAACACTATGACACTGCCAAACTAATGCAAAAAATTGCAAAATATCAACCTTTGTTTCTTCCAGTCTATATGAATTTGTGATGTATTCTGTGCTGAAGCTGAGTGGAGTGAAATAAAGTTTCTTGACGTTATCAACACTCGAAAAAATTAAAAGGCAAGGATCAGCAATCGACAAAAATTTAGAATCTGTTGTCCGTTTCCTTTTCTTCGTTGTTGCTATTATTTTTCCATCACCGTGTAAGGAGAAAATCCTGTCAACGACTGAAAAATTGAACCATTTTTTATAGCTACCATTGATCAGCCAGTAAAACCTCTCTATGCCTTATGCAGCGTAGGAGCCTTCACACTGCTTTTGTGAAAAGTTCATATGTGCACCGATTGATTATTGCTCTCACCAAAAAATAATTACATTGCATGGACAAGAGACTATCTTAGAGCAGATGACGTCAACCTCTCCTTGAATGGCTTCAACTAGACCTTGCTCGCAATTTTAGAGGTCTTTGTGACGTCGCTTACTGCGCTCATTGGAGCAATTTGATTTCTGAAAATGCATCCAATTAAAAATCTTCTCACAACGCTGTTGCCATAAGCGAATAGGATAGCATTTACTGAAGCATTAAAAAACACAATTATATAAGACCAATATTCTAGTGTGTTTGTGGTTAAAGGGGGATTCTTCTTCTCCTGGAATTTGTAATACGTCCAGATTGCGGAGAAAATGTTGTACGGTAGATACAGAACCAACAAGGCGCCCAGGACATAACGAATCTTTTTCGTTGCCGAGATTTCTCGTCTTGTTTCTCGGTTACCCGAATCTTCTCCCGCATCTCTTAGCATGTTTTTAACTCTCTCAGCATTAATTAAAATTTTGTGAAACACCACCGAATACAAGATGAACATAAACAGAACACCAAAAAGATCGGATAAATTCAACGCGACTTGCAGCGGGAAAGAAGGGAACGCGATCGATATGTAGGCGATTATTGCCGATGTTACGAAGCTAAACACAACGATCACCTTCATGCGAAATTCGTTCATGAACTTATTGTACTTTTTGAGTTTCGTCACGTGAAGATAACGATCCAAAGATACGCACATCAACATGAAAAACGAGAAATATGCCAGAAGAAAGGCGGTACATTGAATAACCTTTTCAAAAACACAGTTGCGGAACTTGTTTTTTAAAGCTGCCATTACAGCTATGGATGGCAGGATAAATATTCCCGTTCCAAGATCTGATATATTCATCACGAGAATGAATTTGTTTGTGATCGTGTCTAGCTGCTCCAATTTGTAAAGTCCATAAATTAGTGCTGCGTTCGAGATGATGGTGATTGGTGACAAAAGGGCGATAAAAAAGGACCAAGTGATCAAATGGGGCCACGGCATGTCTAATGGCCATATTGACGGGCAAAAGTATGGTTCTTCTGGGCACGAGCGGTTCATCTTTTCTTATTTGTTTTAAGTCATGCGCAATTTATTCTGAATGCCAAATTTTACGAATGAAAATTTCCTTGTAGCGTCACTGTGTTCGCTTCATGTCGCTTTTGTGTCCGTAAAAGAGCAGTTTGTTTCTAAATGTGCGCTGCTCTGAAAATTCTCGCTAAAGATCATACGGAAAATCAACTGAAAAGTTAAAGCCAGTACCACGAAGAGCATAAGACGGTAATGATTATCATGTAACGGAATATCCTTAAGTTGATGATGGTTATTTCAAACTTTTTTTGAATTTATTCGTTTGCAATAGGAAGAATCTCGTGTGGATTAAACAGTACACTATGCTAATTAACAGCGACGACAAAAGGAAACGAAATACTGTTTTCTTAACGATGATAAAACAAACACTAAGTTTTTTGTAAAAAAGCAGAGGCGTTGATGGGATGGTTCAAATCTAGTTAGAAGAAAGTGTGTATTGAGCATTAAAAGACTATCGTCAACTTTAATATAATTGATTGATATTAATTCCTCTAGTTAACGAACTGTACAAGATAAACATTTAATCTTAACAGAAAATTGACTTTGTGTTTGAAGTCTTTTACATTATGGCACGAATACAAAACAGAGACACAAAAATGTTCCGCAAAGGAAGAAGAAGTTCAAATAACCATTATTTTTATTCGAGAATTCTTTTAATTAACCAACGTATTCGACAAAATACTATCAGGCATTGCATACAAACTACATTGGCTGCTTCTTGACTATCTTAAAGTGCAACGCATCGTATTTGAAAACCTAATGCCAATACTGTACCACTTCAAGGGATAATTTCATTCAGTTTCTAAAAGATATTTGTTATCTGGACCCTTTGCGTGTTATAAATTTCAAAAGACTGTCATGCTTGTTTTCCCCAATAGAGTGCGATTTCGTGCCTTTTAGAGAATTATTCTGGCTCCGTATTGTTTTTCTTTGACGCAAATAATGATAGTTTCTGCCAGGGAGTACGTTCTGTCTTGAACGATCCCTGAGCTTGCTCCTTCAGTCAGGTGTACCTAGATCTATATGCGTACGTTTTTTTTCTTTTTCCCCTTCAAGTACCTGTCTACTAAAAGCCGCATTGTAGCCTGACTGTTGCAAATTGTTGGTATCTCAGTTCAATTTGCTAATCCATTTTTAGACTGAGCGTTACTTACTTTTATTTTGACAGAGAATTTGTCGAATGTTTTCCGTTGATGGCCAAGCAACTATCAATTTTATCACAGAAGATCGAAAGCATCATTTGGACGAATAGGTTTTCCCTCAAAGAAAGTCATTTGGTATGTTTCTTGTTGTTTTTTAAATTAAAAATCGTTATATAATGGATATTTACGATAAATATGTGTTCTTAGTTCCACATTCGACTTGGCAGGAGAAAAAGAAGTTTTTGGGACAAGCAACAACTTAGGTTGCTTCTTCAATGACGTTGTTACAGGATATTTCCATATCCCATCCACTGTTTTTACACGGTTGTTCTGAGCTGACATCATGTTGGTTTTTCTGCTGAAATACTTTGCTGTTACTTTTCAGTACTTATTGATCATGTGATTTGGCATTAGGCGTGATCCTAATTTAGGACTCCCAATTCACTTTAAAGACGCTATTCGCAGCTTGGTCATCCTACCGCTTGACTAGGGTATCCATATCCCCATAATTTGAATGAGAAAATTAATCATATGTTCTATGATCTATGAAATGTGACAGCTGCAGAAACCGAATTTTTTTCCTTCATGCTAAAGCCTAGCCTGCATCCCAGTCCAGTAATGTCGTAGCATTTGTGGACTTGGGCACAGGCTAGCTAAGGCCCTAAGTTTGCCCTTAGGTATTTAGTTGAATAGCATTTTAGAGGGGGGGTTGTAGATTAATCTTACTAATTGCTATCAGTTACATGTTTGCTTTGCAATAATTGCTTCCTGTTGATAGTAGTCTGCTAAATGCATCTATTGAATGGTGGTTCCAAAGAGATTGGGGATATTTGGAAAGGATTTGTTAAAACATGAAAATCATTTATTAATAAACATGTACTGGGTAGGACTGGGTTCAATTTTGCCTGAAATAAAGAAATTTTTTTAAAGTAGCTGAAATTTAAAGGATGCAAAGATGTGGCGGTCTCAAAATTTTTCAAAGTTCTCGCCCCCCTTAAAGAATATATGGGGTTTTAGGTACATCTAGTACCGTGTTTTCCGAAATCATCCACAAAAAAACAAAAATCTACGGCATGTTTTGCAGCTTGTTTCACTGTTGCCTGCAAATGCCAGCTGATTCACTGTCATTGCCAGCAAATTTTACTTGATATAACTACAGGATTTCTTGCCCCAGTTACTAGTCTTATTTTTCTGGTTTTCAAACACTGGTGTTTCATCTAGGACACAACGTGACAAAATATCAGACTTTTGATTAAAAGCTTTAAAGTGTCATTCAGCAGAAAGTAAAATTCTACATTCAGTAAAAAATTCAATAAATTTCAAGATAATTATTTTCACGTAGAGCATTCACCTACGTTCTTTGTTAAATTTTGTCGCTCTGCTGCACGAGTTTGGTTGGTAAAGATGTATTTGAATCGGAGTGGTCCCTCAAAGATTACTTCTGTCTCTTCTGCTTGTTGTATCTTATGGTAAAATACGTGCTATTTCTTTTGATGCGTTGTAGTTTTATTGGAACGTGTTTCAGACGTCTTTAGGCTTGTATAGCTCCAGTGCTTGTGGACCTCACGTTCTCTATGTTACCTGCTATTTCTAGAAGTATACCAGTCTGTATGATGGTAGAAACTGCTGGCCCCCTTTAGGCCCTATTTCGAAACAGAGAAGTTTGCATCCGATCATTTTTTCGACATTTTGAGGCACATTCAGGACGGCATTGAGTCTAAAGGAAGGCCGATACATAACTAGAAAAGGGTATATAGAGTTGGATGATTTTACCGTTGTGCTTGGACCTTTCTTAATTTCCTGACAAAGCGTAACTATACCACCAGTAATTTAACACAAATTCCATTTCCTAGAGACCTTTTATTCGAAAGATAGAAGAACATTCTTGAGGAACATTTCTGGCTCTGTTTTGAGATCGCTTTCAGAAGCAGCATTGATCACATTAATGTTTTGAGATTTTGACTCAGCACTCATTAACACTTGTTCTCGCTCCAGACCCGTCTGTGACACTGAATTCCTTGAACTGTATTCTTTGAACGCCATAATTGGTGATGATCTTGGTCGTCCCAATCTTTTTTAAGTAAATGCAACCAAGTCTTTCTTAGCCATCTCTTGTTTTCGAGCAGCAGATTTTCTTAAGGGTAATCAAATCCCATTTTCAGAACACAACTATCAGGACGTTGTCGTTGAGGTTGGCTGAATTACAGAGTTTCTATCAGGCCCTGGAGGAAAGTAGAAAACTGATGCAGTCAAGAATTCGGCAGCAAGAAAAAGAAAACGAAACAAGCCTGAGAATGAAGTATCCCTAAGAACAAATCTACCTCATGTTTTAACATTAACGGTTCCATTCATTTTTTCATTCATTTCAGGAAAATATTTCTCTTTGAAAAGAGGAAGTGATTAGTCCTATGCATAGGAAGTATGTTGTTGCATGGCACTCCTATTTCCTTCTCGTTTAATCTTTTTATCATGTTACATCCTTTGAGTTCTGATTGCAAATTATTGCCTCTGCTAACAAGGGTAAAGCGTGTTCAAACGCACTGCAATATCTTCAAAATCACATTATTTTATAGACAAATATCGCCAAGATGTATTTGATCTGGACTATTTCCAAATATATCAGACTGGAGAAATATGTTAATCTCAACTATCTACATCCCTATTTTCCTCCTTTCTTCCACAAAATATTTGGCATTTTTAAATTGATTTAGATAGCTCCTTGATGTTGAACAATTTTTTTTCTTATCTTCATTTCTCCTTTAAAATTAACTTCATATGACGTTAATAAGGCGTCGCGTAAACATGAAGTCGCTTTCTTGCCTATTATCGCATCAGAATGTTCGTCTGCGATAAGTGGGAGAACGCTTCATACCCCTATTGGCTTGATCTGCTGCTACCTTTGGTGACAATCCACTTTCTTTGATAATGTTTTTAGTCATTTTTGAAGACAACGGACAAATAACAACGGCACCACAATCATTGTCATCATTAAAATCTTCCATAAATCTTTAAATCATTCTATAAATTATTACCATGGCCAATTAAACAAGTATATAGCACACAATATTTTAGAACAACCCAAAACAACAACGAATGGTCCCAAACAAATGACAAATACTTTCAAAACAAAAATATCGACAACAAGTTAACAATCTTTTGGTGGTAGAAAGTTTAAAAATGGTTTTGAAGAAAGTATACATTTTGAAACAAACTAGGACTCGATTGGTGTCATTTCAATAGGCAAGCGACACTGATTGCTGCTGCGTTCGAGGTAACGATGAATGGTGACAAAAGGGCGGTAGAAAAGGACACAATGATCAAATGAGGCCAGACATGCAAAGCAAAAGCACCTTGGGATCATATTTGACTCAAAATTGTCCTTTTCTAGTCACATCAGAGCTGCCATCTCAAAAGCCAGGCACGGAATTGGAATTTGGAGGTTTCTTTCCTAATATCTACCACAACATACCCTCAACGAAATGTACAAATTGTATGTTCGACCGTTTCTAGATTATGGCGACGTCATATGTTACATCCCACATGATATTTGCGAATTTAGCCACGATGTTGTATTACGTAATCTAATGGAAAATCTTGAAGCTGTCCAATTCTCCGCTGCACTAGCAATAACGGGGGCCTGGAAGGGTGCGTCCCGTGAGAAGTTGTATGACGAACTTGGTTGGGAATCACTGAGCTTTCAACGATGGAGCAGACGCCTCATCCTTTTTTGAAAATAGTAAACGATCGGACTTCAGATTACACAAGATGCCACATTTCTCATCTACAAGAGGCCAGCTATGATCTTCGCAGACGCGCTACAATTGGGCAAATACGTGCAAGAACGCTAGGTTTCAAATCAAGCTTCTACCCAAACTGCTTGTTTTTTTTCATCCGAATAAAAGTTACAAGGACATACGAAGGTTACAAGACGATGCCGCAGGGAGCATGGAAATATATAGCAACCCTGTGACCATAACATTTAAAATAACAACTCAACACTAATTTATATATCTAAATATTAAAGATTACACAATACAAATAACAATTACATAAAGTAGCAAAAAACACGTAAAACACAAGTGAAGAGGTTTTTAACAACAACTTATCGAAGTCACTCTGAGGCACGAATGAAGTGATCTCAAAATCATTCGTTTACAAAGTTCAAGAAACAAACTTGGCAAGCGTTTGATTAGCTCGAGTAGTACGTGGAATATAGCCTTGACAGACGAGTACAGCCCAGCAAATACGTGAAGAAAGTGAGTTTTTGGATGTAACTAAAAATGTGCTATGATCTGGACAACCATAGTGAGTGGCAAGACGAGAATGGAGATCAAAACCACAGTGTAGCGAAATATGTACAACTTAAAGACTGACAGAAGCATGAGTAATTTTCAGATAGACAGAAAATTCGGTAAGGGTCTGACTTTAATGGATAAACGGAACGATGATATTGCTGCTGGCCAATGATTCGTATTAACCGGCATCACGGAATATTTAAGCAAACTGCTTATTGGCAGGAGAAAGGCTCGACCCTGAAATCAGACTATCCAGCTCTGTGAATATTTTCATAAAAAATAACTGTCAATTATCCACCCAACCCCGAAGCCGTTTTTATGACCACCCCCAAAGCAACTATCGTATTTATGGCCCAAAAGGCTTACCCACCCTAACACAGCTTCGGGTTGGACTTAGTAAGCTAAATTTTCATAAATTCCAACATAATTTCAGGGATACTTTGATTCCTTTATGCCAAACAAATGATGGTGTTGAGGACACGGAGCACTACTTTCTGCCCTGCCATACTTGTGATGTAAATAGACGTGAACTTTTCAACAGTGTCCATGCAATATTTTTGCCTCATTGTTTGTTAAATCTTTCAAGTAATAAAGAGACATAAAGAGTTACTAAAAGTCATCCTTTATGGCCATAAACAATTACCATTTGATCTAAATGCAAAAATCCTCACGGCAACATTGAAGTATATCCATGCCTCCAAACGGTTTGAATAATGCAGGAACAAACATCTTTAAATATTCTCGCGATTTATTTCAATTTATTTCCTTAGTGGTTTCTTTAATTATAAAATCTTTTTTGATATTGTGATTTAGGTATATGTCTAGTGCTAGGAGGTAGTCATGATATATTGCCCCTCCTGGCCGTTTTTCTAACTTAATAAAGTTGTTTCCGCTCTGTATAGTTTAAGGTAATTTTGTTTGTAACTTTTTATATCGAATAAAAAGATGAGGCCATGGCATGTCTAGTGGCTATCATGACGAGCAATATTAATTTTCTTCTGTTGAGGAGTTGTTCATCATTGCGTATATCCCTTAAGTCCTGCGTTCTGTAGAGTTAAATGTGTTGTGCCAGTCTTTTCACTCAGCTGTGTTGTGTTGCTCTGCAATAACCGCTGTCTTTCGAAATGAACCAGGTAGAGCATTTCTGCTATAAATATTACAAGGAGAAAACAAATGTCATTACCATGTAAAGTAAATGTTGGCCATGAACACATTCCAGTTGAATAACATGAAATCGGAAAATCGACGATGCTTTTTTGTTTTAATATAATATTAATGTTAATGTTATATAAATTAGAACTGGTCCTTTTTCAATGAGAAGGTAGTTTTGATTTAACAGTGTACTTACCTGATAAAATGTGCCAATAAAAGGAAGCGAAATGCCATGTTCGTATTGCTTTTAAAAGAAAACCAAATTTCATTGTAAAGATAGAACAAGGGTAGATGGATTGATTCAGTTTTTATTCAAAAATGTTTTGACTGAACATGAATAAGCAAACTTTAGCTTCAGGATTATTGATTGATAAAGGTTCCGCGAATAAATGAACTATGCAAGATAGACGTTTAGACTTACCAGACAATCGACTTTTTTTGAAGACTAATTTAGATTCTCAAGCCAATAGAAGACAAAAACACAAAAAGTAGTAGGAAAAAGGAAGAAGGGATTCAATCGCTTTTTTCTAATGAAAAGCTCTTGTTCTTAACGACAGTCCCCCCCGTGATTAGCTTATTCTAACTTGAAATCCTCGTCCTGAAAGAGAGTCATCCTCTGCCATTTTAGAAGATGAGTAAATGAAATATGACCAGAGTTGATTTCACGAGAGGCTTTTCAGCTTAAACTAATTCGCCTGAGATTGCTTATATTTCTTAGTCCTTATGGTATCTTGTGCCACGCTTCCTCGCGTTTTCTTTTATCTGCTCTACTAGTTTATGGACAATGTCTTTCGCCAATGTCTTTCGGCCTCCTGTGAATTTGATTTGTATAACCAGGGTAAGATGTGTGTTTCGTGGCACTTCATTCCCTTGGTTAATCTAGGGGGAATCAATGTTTTGGCATAGCGAGTTCCTCGTTTTGCTCGGTGAAGCCACAATACAAATAGGCTGTTTTATTCTATACGTCACATCTCAATGAGAGCTAGCAATTAGATGAGTCTAATGGTGTTCCTCTACTGATTAAGCAGGTATGTTTTTGTGCTATTTTAGATAATGTTTGGGGTTCTGGCAATTTCACCTGGTACTGGTACGAATTGGTAGCGTTGAAGGCTCGCTCGTAGAAAATTTGTTGTCACCTCGTGCTCTAGCTTTCTCAGTAGACTTCCTCGCTCATGATGCACTTGAAGCTAATTCTTCCTTTAGTTTTACAATCTTTTCACCATCAAAATTTCTTGGGTGGAAATTATTTAAGGCCTCGTTAGCAAAACTGTTTTTATATCGCCAACACCGATAGAGAAGGTTTAATTCCTTGAGTTTTCATGACTCGGACCGTGTTTTTTGCCCTTTAGTAGCCGTTATTCTTTCAATTGTTTCTCGCTAAAATGTAAACAGCAGCAATGTAAACAACTTTTGTTTATTGGTGTTGTTCATGCTTGGAAATTCAAATTTTTTCAACCTAAACAAAGTTATAGCATCTTTGATAGATTCTAGGGTTGGTTTTGTCGGCAATGATTGTCCGTTCTGTGCTATTCACTCGTTGCCTTGTTGCAACCAGATAAAGTCGTTAGCCATTTTCCGCTTTCTACTTGTCTCTTATCAAGGGTTGGTGATGAATCATTTATGGTATTAGTTGTAGATTTAAGCCAGGTAAATGACGACTTAAGCTCTTAATTAAACAAAGATGCTAGATTAGTTTTCCAAGCAAGGTATTCCAATGTAGCACGATAAAACCGCTATTGTGTTGACATAAGGAGTTCGTTTTCACATTGGGACTCCAGTGTTGACATTCTCAATAGGCAGGCGAAACTGATTGGGCAGCCTTAACAGTCACGTGCTTGCGTTTCTGATTGGCCTATTTCGATCCACAACTAAGTATATATATTTCCTAGCGTAGAGTTTTCGATTTATGTGCTGACGTTTTATACTTTGAAGAGTGTCAGACAAAAAGCTTCAGTATACTCAAATGTTTGCTTTTTTGAAAGCCATTTTTAAGTATGAGCAAATTTGTTGCTCACGTTGAGCAATTGTAAAGGAATGTTTTGCTCATGTTTAACAGCATGGGTGAATGTGCTGCTTAGCACAATCGACCTTTTCTGTCTCGTTGTCAAGTTACACGTTTTGTGTCCCATTGTTCAAGTCCTTTGACGCTGGTACCTCTGCTGGTCCGGCCATTGGCAGAGGAGGTGTAAACAAAATAATTTTAAAGACCTTGTGGATTTATTTTATCGTCAGCTGATCCATCAACAGTTATGAAACATACGGTTTTCTCGAAGCATCTGTACCTACTTTTGTCACAATCTCTAGCAGAAAACTTTTCTGTCGCATTTCCAACCCAGTGCGGAAACAATATTCGTCTCTTTTTGCATCAAGAGAATCTTCAGAGTTGCCTAACAACAAATCTAGATTATCTTCCCGTCAATGGATTCGCTTCGATTCTGATGCTGTATTCATATGTGGGAAGTATATTTTTATGACTTGTGTCTTAAGTTTGAGGCTAACTTGGCAATGATACTTTTGGATTTTACAAAATGTTGTTGTTCTCAGTTTTAAGATTTATGTTATATATCTCGATTTAAGAGCCTCATAATTTCTTTGCTTCGAGTACTGAGGTTTTTTATTCTTTTCTGACTGTCCAGTACTTGTTTGTTATAGCCAGTTTTTTTTATAAAAAATGAGTTTATCTGTACACCATTGCCTAGAACTGTTGCACGAGCATTGCATAAAGCATGAAACTCAAAGTCTTTACTAATCTTTAGAGATATGTACCATAGACGATATTTTCTAGCACAACACTATAAAAGTGATAAATTGACAAAAAATGCAATAAATTGACGTTTCTGTCTCAATGATAATATTAGGACATTAATTGCATATCTACCCATATAGTTAACTAAATACCTAAATAAGAATAAATGTTACCAAGAAACAATATATTTTGTCTTTTCATAACCCATCCACCAGCGTTATTGGACAACTGAAATTTCTACAAAACTAAATTTTCACCACAGTGCATATATTTCCACCAAAAAATAGATATTTTTACAAAAAAAAACAAAGGAAAATGATAAAACTATTTCAAAATGAGTGCGGAATAAAGATAGTGGTTAAATACGGAAAAGGCCACGAGTTAGGTAGAAAAGTTTCAGATTTTGTGCTTTTAGAGTGACGTTGTCGTGTTTTTATTAAGAGTTAGTCGGACTGACGTTCAATGTTTGTAATCACCGGCCGTGCTTTTATACGCTGAATAATGTCAACATTACATGTCAATAACATGGGAAAACAGCTGGGAAAATATTATCTTAAAGCTGAAAAATTGAAAATTGATCAATTATTGAAGAAAGCTTAAAATGATTATCAACATTTAGATTATCTATAAGTTCACCCTAATTATTTTATGACGCTACGTTAAATATTACTTAGGTTACAATCGATGAAAGGTGAGTCAAGTTGCTAAAGTTACTTGTAAAGATTTGTAGATTGAAGCTGATTGCAACGAGACAATTTTCCTTGACGTATGAGAAATCAATTGAGAGGCAAAGATCACCATTCTATTGACTGGAATAAAGATTCCTTTTTCTCTTGTTCTTTTCATAATCCTCTGTTGTCAGATGCCAGTAGTTCACCACGGTTTTAAAGAGGAGGGCAGTAGTTCAGCAACTTTTTTTCAGCAAAGAAGACCTAATTTAAACCGGGCCCCAGGTAACGGTCTCATTGCTGCTTTTGGGGGCAATTCAAATTTATCCATTTTGAACATTGCTCTCACAAATTTTATTGACAGTGCATGGGCAAGACACCAGCCTTAAACCACTGACCTCCTTATATGCCTTCAGCTAGAACTTGCTTGCAATTTTAGAAGCCTTTGTGACGTTGCTTACTGCGCTCGTTGGAGCAACTTGACTCCTGGTAAAGCGTCCAATTGTAAATCTTCTCACAACGCTGTTACCATATGCGAATAGAATAGCGTTTATTGAAGCATTACATAAGATAATAATATAAGATCAATATTCTAGTACGTTTATAGTTAACGGGGGATTCCTTTTCTCCTGGAATTTGTAATACGACCAGATCGCGGAGCAAATGTTGTATGGTAAAAACAGAACTAACAAAGCACCCAGGACAAAACGAATCGTTTTCGTTGCCGAGAACTCTCCCCTTGTTCCTCGACTACCCGAATCTTCTCCGGCATCTCTAAGCATTCTCTTCATTCGCTCAGCATTAGTGGCAATTCTGCGAAGCACTATCGAATACAGGATGAACACAAATAGAATGCAAATAAGATTGAATAAATTCGAGGCAATTTGAAGCGGGAAGGAAGGGATCGCGATAGATAGGTAGGCCGCTATTGCTGATGTTGCGAAGCTAAACACAACGATCACCTTCATACGAAACTCGTTCATGAACGCATTGTACTTTTTGAGTTTCATCACGTGAAGATAACGATCCATAGATACGCACATCAACATGAAAAAGGAGAAATAAGCGAGAAGAAAGGCGCCATAATGAAGAACCAGTTCAAACACACAGTTTCGGTACTTGTCCTTTAAAGCTGCCATTGCAGCTATGGATGGCATGATGAATATTCCAATGCCAAGATCTGAAATATTCATCACGAGAATGAATTTGTTTGTGATCGTGTTTAGCTGCTCCATTTTGTACAGTCCATAAATTAGTGCTGCGTTCGAGACGATGGTGATTGGTGACAAAAGGGCGGTAAAAAACGACCAAGTGATCAAATGGGCGACGGCATGTCTAATGGCCATATTGATGGGCAATAGTAAGTTTCTTCTGGATGTGAGTGATTCATTACTGGTTATTTCTTTCTGAGTTTTTTAAATTGAAATTCCAAATATTACGAAGAACAATACCTTTCAGTGTCAGTTTTTCGCTCAACTGTTCTGTGTTGTTCTTTGATGAGCACTATCTTTCGAAATGTACATGGCAAAGCAAAGTCGCTACTAATCATTTTGAGGCAAAGCGAAGTCGCTACTAATCATTTCGAGGCAAAGCAAAGTCGCTACTTATCATTTCGAGAATCCACCAGAAAATGAAGCACCACTACCATGTAGAGCAGAAGGCGGCAAGTTAATCCGCTAGCAGATGTTAATGAACATCTGCTAGTGGATTAACTTCCAATCTGAATTTTGCTAATGGTTATGTTTCTCCATTCAGCATTACTGTTGTTATTTAAATTAGGTGAATTCATCCGTTGGCAATTCGAATGAACTGAGGATCAACAGCACACTTTGCTTATTAATGGTGTTAACCAAAAGGATGCGAAATACCTTTTTGCTCGTCGCTGATATGACAAACGAAATGTAATTGTAAATAGAAGAGGCCCGGTTGTGTTTTAATTAAAAGCAACAGTGGATTGAACATCAAAAGACAAATTTTAACTTCAAGTGAATGGTTAGGATTGGTACTGCGATTCTTTGAACTATGCAAGGATAACTTCAAAACTTTGTGTACAATCGATTTTATTGTTGGTGACTATTGTGATTAAGACACAAAAAGTGGTAGGGAAAAGGAAAGGATTCATTTTTTTAAATTTAGAGTTTTTGTTCCTAATCGCTGTTTTCAACTACTAATCGTCCGCTCTATTCAAATATTACCCGTCAGGCATTGCTTCAATATTACCCACTGTCCATTTCAGTACCTGCTTCTAGACTATCTGAAAGTGCAGCACAACATATTGGAATACGCATTGCCAATACAGCGCCACTCGACGTATATTTCTATATTGCTTTTATAGAAGAATGTCATATTATGCATTTGTCAACCTTTTGCGTTGATAAGTGGACCTTTATGAATTCCGTCATGTGTGTCTGCTCGAGGAGAGCGTTTAATTTTTACTCGAAAATTTTATTTTCTCCGCGTTATTTTTGGTGGAAATATTACTTGTATCTGCCACAGAGGATAGTGATACATTTTCGGTCTTTCTTAGTTTCTTTTTTGTTATATTTGTTCTAAAGATTTCAGAAACTTAGCGTTCTGGTGCTTTATGGTTAACTAATCCTAAATAAATTTCTAAGGCGAAGATTTTTACAGAGCCTCCTTCTAGAGTGAAGAATTCTTAAAGCCTCGCTCCCTTCCCGGCATTCACTGTATTCTTTTGTTACATTCTTTTTTTCTGCCTGTCATCAATTCTTATTATTTATTTTGTTCGGCTTCATGAAACAACCTCCAAACCCTATTTTCTACGTGCTCTTTATAATCATTTTCATGTTGTATATCCCCACCACCCTTAGAATCGTCATTTTCCCTTCCATACATCACATTGTTTTTCCACCGATCCTTTGGTTATTTTCTCTGAGATCTCCGCTTGTTACCTTAAACAAACTGCAATTATTGAAACAAAAATGGATTAGGGGTACTTTTGACTATGTGGGCCGCTTCCTTAAAAAGTTGTGTACGGATCATGCAAGTTAATGAAAAATTTCAAACAAGTGAAAAATTATAGAATAATTTTGAAGCGTTGATTGGACCGGTGAGCGTTTTATCAAAATCAAATATTTCATATAACAGTAAACTATGATTGGCTATTTCAAGAGAATTTTCTATTGGGGAATCCTGGAGGCTTTAGGATACATTTGATATCCGATTTGGCTCAGTGCGCACTATGCATTTCAAAGAAAGCTAGGAGTTTTCTTCCCTGATACCACAGGCAGCTGTTCAAACTAAATGTTACAGATTTATACTGAACATAGATTCAGAAATGAATAGATTCTTATCCATAAAAAGCTTGAATAGATAAACAAACAAGATTCTACCTCCAAGAGGGCATATTTGATTTGTTTAAATAGCTCACCGCTCTAATGAAGCTTTTCACTATTTCTTCACTTGTTCAGACAAGGTCCGTACGCAACTTGTTGCGGAAAAACCTACGCATCCTCAATATATCGAGTTGACATTTTATCGCCAGGAGATGTTCATTACCGCCTTATACTTTACAGGGTGTTAGTATCTTATTTCCAGGTAGTACTATCTATAACGGTATCCTCTATATCTGTCTGGTGCATTTCGACAGAAAGTGCTTATTACACAACAGAAGAGGACAGTCGGCTGAAAAACTGGCACAACGCGTTTAACTCTACAGAACGCAAGACATTAGATATTTTCGCGATGATAAATCACTCACATCCAGAAGAAATCTACTATTGCCCGTCAATATGGCCATTACACGTGCCGTTGCCCCATTTGATCACTTGGTCGTTTTTCATCGCCCTTTTGTCACCAATCACCATCGTCTCGAATGCAGCACTAATTTACGGACTTTACAAAATGGAGCAGCTAAACACGATCACAAACAAATTCATTCTCGTGATGAATATATCAGATCTTGGAACTGGAATATTTGTCCTGCCATCCATAGCTGTAATGGCAGCTTTAAAGGTGAACTGACACGCAAAACTATTTTTTGATATAATGTAGAAAACGATGCATGGAATCTTAATTTCAAGTTTTCGGTTAATTATTATTGTCCGTTTTGACGCAATTCCGCTCTAAATATCATGAAATTATCGTCGAGTGTTCGACCATTGTCGGCATTTCATGTGACCGAGTGCGTGTGACGTCACAAACACTATGTTTTTATTCCTTGAATGGAAATCACGCACGGACTGGACAGTTCAGTTCATCTTGTTCAGTTACTATTCGAGGAGATTTACGTAGCCTTTGATCCAAAATAATGAAAATTCGATGCTTATGAAATATATGAAGGATATGTGCTGGCTGGAACAGCGTTATGTTGGGAGGGAATTTAAGTTTGGAAGGAATAGGCATTTTTAGCTGCTCGAAGAAATTCTCAATTCTGAAGTCAATCATGCGGACGAATGTAAGAATCTTATCATTTTATCATGAATCTAGCTTCTTTTTCGAATAAATTCAATATATTGTTACTTCGATAGATTATTTCTACATCCATATAAATCATGAACGTAATTTTATTTTGGGTTTGCAAACTCATCGGCTCACCCGAGTTATAGGAGTGCAGCGGCCTGGGGGTTGAGCATTTTTATAAGTTGTTTTCCTGCAAATAGCGACTGGATCGTACCAGGTTCTTAACCCCTGAAAATTTTCATGTGATTGAATAAAAAAAACGAAAATGAGTGACTTAAATTCGAAATCTTTACTGCGTGTTTGAAGTTAACCAGGATCAAAGACCGAAATTAACGTTGGGGGGAGTGCTGATAAATTAGTCTAACAGCAGCCGTATTCAACAAAATATAAGTATTTTACTTAGGTCTGCAGAAAATTAAAATCCTGTCAATATATTTATCGCTACCATTATACGATATGTTGGCCCGCCACATACTGGGTCCTGCAAGACGGAGGAAGGGCCTCAAACGCGTTGAATAATACGATATTCTTGCAAATCTTATCATGAAAGGTTTGTAAAGGAGTCATAATCTGTTTTCCAATTAGGTTGTCGAAATGGAGACACAACCTACTCAATTAATGTATCGATGCTCATCTGCAAAGTCATAAAAGTACGGCCTTCCACACGTTCGTGTTGCTCAAGTGATATGAACATGGTGTTTGTGACGTCACAATTATGCGGAAGGCTCGGGCAACCTCGTCCATGTTCGGAAAAATGTTCGGTTGCTAACTTTGACGCTCAATAACTCGAAAACTGTGTTGAATATTAAAAAAATAATAATGTATCAGGTAGTTATGCTCAATATGCTTTCATTTAAGGTCAAGTTATTTTTGCGTGTCAGTTCACCTTTAAAGGACAAGTACCGCAACTGTATCGTTGAACTGGTTATTCAATATTGCGCCTTTCTTCTCGCATATTTCTCCTTTTTCATGTTGATGTGCGTATCTATGGATCGGTATCTTCACGTGACGAAACTCAAAAAGTACAATAAGTTCATGAACGAATTTCGCATGAAGGTGAGCGTTGTGTTTAGCTTCATCACATCGGCAATAATCGCCTACATATCGATCGCGTTTCCTTCTTTCCCGCTGCAAGTCGCGTTGAATTTATCCGATCTTTTTGGTGTTCTGTTTATGTTCATATTGTATTCGATGGTGTTTCGCAGAATTGCCACTCATGCTGAGAAAATTAAGAGAATGCTGAGTGATGCCGGAGAAGATTCGGGTAACCGAGAAACAAGACGAGAAATCTCGGCAACGAAAACGATTCGTTTTGTCCTGGGTGCTGTGTTGGTTTTGTATCTACCGTACAACATTTGGTCTGCAATCTGGACGTATTACAAATACCAGGAGAAGAGGAATCCCTCATTAATCATGAATGTCCTAGAGTATTGGGCTTATGTTATCGTGTTTAGCAATGCAGCAATAAATGCTATCCTATTCGGATATGGTAACAGCGTTGTGAGGAGATTCTTAATTGGACGCATTAGCAGGAGTCAAGTTGCTCCCAGCAGCGTCATGAGTGACGTCACAAAACCTCCTTAAATCGCAAGCAAGGTATAGTACACCCCTGTCTGAGTGCCCCAGGATATTCTACCCCGGCGACAAAATAATTGTCCCCGGTTTAGGTCGCCACGATCAAATTCCTCGGTCACAAGTTTTGCAAAGCCCGGTACCTAAAGTGTTTCAAAGGTTCCCCGCAATCCAACCTATAGCAAATTATTTGACTGTAAGTGTGCAGAGAATTTTCCTTTAGATTGTCAGACGCAATGAACAAAGAGAAAGAAAGAACAAACACAAATTGGAGGAACTTATTTGTCACATGCGTTTGTTTTCAGCACTTTTTTCTATTCTGGCACCTTATCTTGAACAGAATTTTCTACAGAAGGCAATGATTTCAAGATTTCTTGTTATTACTATTTTAAAAATCAAGACCCTCCTTTGGTAAATATAAACCATGTATCTAATTTCCCTACAGAAGAATCGTTGACTGAAATTGACAATGAGCTCCAGATCTTTTTTACATGCAAAAAAGAAATCCAAAGATGAGAAGAGGAGCAATTGACTATTAGTTTGCTGGTTACCTGGCTTTAGAGGTAACGCGAAAGCATTCTATTTCCAGAACTACGGAAAAATTGTATCAAGTTTTTTTAACTGCTGCACAATGCAAGAGTAAAGGAATTTTCAGTACGATTATGAGAATTTCTTTAGTAAAAATTGCTTGAGACAGTGGATTTTCCAGCGAACGAGAATCATCAAAATTTCAAAATTTCTTTTCTTCGTCGGCAATCATGGTGCCGCCTTGGGTAACTACATCAAGTGCTTGTCCCGATATTACATATCAGATCTACGGGGTTGGTAGGTCCGTTAGTCGGTTATCATTTTATTGGCTTGTCAAAGTTTCTATCTTTACGAAAAAGTGACAAGTGCGAGTTGGACATTTGGTAGGCTGCCCGCCCTGTATATTGGCACGCATCGTCGTAATGTTTTTATCTTTGCTTTGCAAAAAATTAAGAAACTCTATTTTTTCAAACTTATCTATAAAACTTGTGAAATATAAAAGTACTGCTAAGGCGAATCTTTTCGTATAGCTGTACTCAAGCGTATCAAAGATTTTCACTTTGCCGAAGTTCACATCAAAATGCGCAAACTTTGAAAACGATACATAAAAATGTTGTGCTAAAAGTGTTCTAGGTACCTTATTGTGTATTTTTTTCATATCTTACACGAAGGTTTTTCAAAATTGCAAAAACCGAGATCCTGTCTGAATTCCGCATCTCTTAATAACAATTAAGCATGGTATAGCAAATTGCGAAACTTCTATTGAGGATTGGAGAAAGAGCTAGGGATTTTGCAGACTGAACTAAACTAAATTTCGCAGTAAATAGCTCGCAAGGGGTGAATGCAAGTTCCTATCTTTTGTCCATGCACTTTTTTAGATGAAAGATCCAGAAAAATTTGTGTGCTATTTTTTGAAACTTTCTATTTGCTGTTTGCCAATGTTTGAATAGTCGTGAATTGTATAATGTGCAGTCAGTGTCAATGCCAATATGCAGGCGCCCAGCTTAAGAAAGTTTTGATGCAGGCAAATTGCACATGCCACGTTTATGTTGTTTTATGTTCCCATTTGAAATGATACTGTCCTGTGACCTCGGTTCAAATTGAGATCTTTCCGGTTTAAAATGTGACCACGGTTTTCCCCGCCAAAAAGTGAACGCCACCCCCGGAAAAATCTGACCTTACTGGGGGCTCTTAGACGGGGGTGTTATTATTGAAGGTATTCAAGGAAGGGTCGACGTCAGTGGCTTTGAAGCTACTTTCTTGTCCATGCAATGTTAATGATTTTTATTGAGAATAATACTCAAACTGTTTAAAAGTTTCTTTCCACCAAAAGAAGCGTTAATGCTGCTAACTGGCATCCGGTTTGAAGAGCTCTTTTTGGCCGATCAGTCGTAGCTATACGGTTTGATATTTCCTGTCTTGGAGCAGATTTTGTCTATAAACCGTTAAGGACAAATAATTATTGAAAGGAAAATGAAAATCAAGTTCTTGATCCAAATTGATTGCTGACCCATGCTTCTTAAATTTTTTTTCATGCTTCATGAAAAACTGTCTAGTTATAATCGACTTCCATGGAAATTTTTGCAAGTTACTTTAACAGATAACCGTAACTTAATTGTATTTAGACAAACCTAAGATTATTTTTTCTTAACACGATTTATGATTACCGATTGAAGCCTTAGGGCCTGTTTACACGATATCGGATCATGTAGGCCGAGCTGTACGCGCTTTTGTGCATAGAACAAGATTGTTGTTAGTTGCAACTTCAGGTATCTCGCTTATTGACATCATTTTGATAAATATGAGCACTGTGGTCAAAATGAACAATATAAACACTATCAGATTTGTAGAAATATAATGTGTGCAAATACGCTTATAGATGGATAATCATGAAGCAAAAATATATTTTTAATTGATAACAATTATTCTAAAATATATAACAATTATATGTGTACGTATCCAAGTAAAGTCCTAGCATAATCATCTAGACTGAAAATTACAAACGTTGTTTTTCTGCATTTTTCGGTCTGTTTATCACTGACTTTGGGGTTTGAAGAAAGTAGATGCTTAAAGAGCATAATGAAAGTTGTTTCAGACGTTTCCTATAACAATTTATTAATGAGAGACGGAACAGGTGTATAGCAGTGTCAAAACGTGGTCATAGTAAGTTTACAGTGTCCGTTACGTAGCTTTGATTGCTCTGGGACCAACAAGCTTAGCCCATATTAGGTTTAGTTAAATCACAGAACAGAGATCTATATTCTATGGTTAAACTTTTGTTAATGACAAATGCTACCTTTTGTTAAGGAGTTTCTCTGGCCTAGCCTTTGCGCCTGTCGTCAGGGTTATAGAGTTGAGAATGGTTTGTCTAGATTTGATATGAGAGACAATCGTGAAGACTTGTAAGAGAACGTTAAAGAATAAAGGTTTTCTCAGGCTAGTTCTCTTGGACTTGTCCAACGCTTGAAACTGTCTCAACAATGAACTCTTGCTTTCCAAATTTTACCCATACGGCTTTAGCAAAAATTTCTTACATATGGTGTACCGTTATCTAGCGGGTAGAAAGCAGCGACTCCAAATCAAAAGGCTCATTCAGCCTTTTGGTAAGAAATGAAATTAGCTGTCGCCCAAGGTTCAATCTTAGGGCCTCTTCTTTTTAGCATACCTTTCAATGATATATTCCGTAACTTTCCGTAATTTTTAACTCGCGATTTCATATCAAATCTGCTAAAGAGGGAGACAAAAGAGCAACAAACTATCATCGGCTCTTTCAATAAATTTTATATCAAATAAGCTGATAACTTTAAGATTCTTCTGATTTCCATTTCCTCTCAACCCGTGTTTCGCATTTAAAAGAAAACTACAACGTTCCTTTACGATACCGCGGAAAACGGACACTCCAAATTTTGCTCACTCTCTGAGTGTCCAGAATGGTAATATCTGAATCGACTTAAAGGCTCTGGTGCAACCGACATGCTTTGCGACTATACTTTCAAAAGCAGCCTAATGTCGTACTGCATGAAAATTCAAAAACACAATCAATTTCTAAAGACAGCTGCCGCTAAGCATGCCGGTTGCGCAAGGGCCTTTAAGGAAAGCCAACAAATGACCAAATATTGTAAAATGAAACCACTAATAAATATCATATTTGTGCAATGGCCACCTCAGTGTTACGGTCACCTCTTTTGCAACATTCACCTCTGTGCAACAGTCACTTCTGTTACTACGGTCACCTGTGTGCAACGGTCACCTGTGTGCAACGGTCACCTCTGTGCAACGGTCACCTCAGTGTTACGGTCACCTCTGTGCAGCAGTCACCTCTGTGCAACGGTCACCTCTTTTGCAACGGTCACCTCTGTGCAACGGTCACTTCTGTGCAACAGTCACCTCTTTTGCAACGGTCACCTCTTTTGCAACGGTCACCTCTGTGCAACAGTCACCTCTTTTGCAACGGTCACCTCTTTTGCAACGGTCACCTCTGTGCAACGGTCACCTCTTTTGCAACGGTCACCTCTTTTGCAACGGTCACCTCTGTGCAACGGTTACCACTGTGCAACAGTCACCGGTGTGCAACGGTCACATGTGTGCAACAGTCACCTCTGTGCAACGGTCACCTCTTTTGCAACGGTCACCTCTGTGCAACGGTCACCACTGTGCAACGGTCACCACTGTGCAACGGTCACCGGTGTGCAACGGTCACCTCTGTGCAACGGTCACCACTGTGCAACAGTCACCGGTGTGCAACGGTCACCACTGTGCAACGGTCACCACTGTGCAACGGTCACCTGTGTGCAACGGTCACCTCTGTGCAACGGTCACCACTGTGCAACGGTCACCTCTGTGCAACGGTCACCACTGTGCAACGGTCACCACTGTGCAACGGTCACCTGTGTGCAACGGTCACCTCTGTGCAACGGTCACCACTGTGCAACGGTCACCTCTGTGCAACGGTCACCACTGTGCAACGGTCACCACTGTGCAACAGTTGTCTCTGTGACGGTCACCTCCATATCTGCGGCCAGTGGAGAAAGTCGCTGCATAATTTTGTGCTTTGAGAGAAACTTGACAATCTTTTTATCAAAAGTTAATCAGACTGGTTTTAAATGTTTGGAATCACCAGTTGTGCCTTTATACGCTGATCAAGTCAACATTACATGTCAAAAAAATAAGAGAGACGGGAAAGCAATATCTTTATCGAAGAAGGTGTGAAAGGATTATCAACATTAGGATTATCTAAAAATGCACAATGCAAACTTTTCGGCTTTATATTAGATGTTACTTAGGCTACAATCAGTAATCTCAAGTCATTTTCAGATAAATTACTATCTAAATTTTGTCTACATAAAATTTAGTATAGGCTATCCGCTAAAATAACTCGTGGAGATTTCCATTTTGCAGATGGAAGTCGATTGTAACTAGACAGTTTTTCATGAATGATGTGAAAAAATTAAGAAGCATGGGTCAGCAATCAACTTGCATCAAGAATCTGTTTTCTGTTGTCAATTGTTCCTTCAATATCTATTTGTCCCTAAAAGTTTTAAAGAGAAAACCTGGTTCAAGAGGGACAAGATTGAAGGGGAAATTCACTTTTATGCTGTTTGAGTATTTTTGTAATAAAAAAGTGTTCACACTGCATGGACAAGAGACTAGCTTTAAAACCAATGACATCAACCTCTCCTTGAATACCTTCAACTAGACCTCGTGTTTTTTGACGTCACTCACGGGCTGCTTGGAGCAACTTGACTTCTGGTAATGCGTTCAATCAAGAATTTTCTCAGAACGCTGTTACCATATGCGAAAAGGAGAGCGTTTATTGCTGCATTACATAACAAGATGACATAAGACCAATATTCTAGAAGGTTAATGATTAATGGAGGATTCCTCTTCTCCTGATATTTGTAAAACGTCCAGATTGCGGAGCATATGTTGTACGGTAGACAAAGAACCAACAAGGCGCCCAGGACATAACGAATCGTTTTCGTTGCCGAGATTTCTCTCCTTGTTCCTCGAATGCCCAAATCTTCTTCGGCATCTCTCAGCATTTTCCTCATTCGCTCAGCATTAGTTGCAATTCTGTGAAGCACTATCGAATACAAATAGAACACAAATATAATGCAAGTAAGATTGGATAAATTCGAGGCAATTTGCAGTGGGAAAGAAGGAAACGCCATCGATATGTAGGCGATTACTGCCGACATTACGAAGTTAAACACAACGATCACCTTCATGCGAAATTCGTTCATGAATGCATTGTACTTTTTGAGCTTCGTCACATGAAGATAACGATCCATAGATACGCACATCAACATGAAAAATGAGAAATAAGCCAGAAGAAAGGTGCTATATTGAAGAACCAGTTCAAAGGCACAGTTGCGGTACTTGTCTTTCAAAGCTGCCATTACAGCTATGGATGGCAGGATGAATATTCCAGTTCCAAGGTCTGATATGTTTAAAACAAGAATTAGCTTGTTTGTGATCGTGTTAAGCTGCCTCATTTTGTACAGTCCGTAAATTAGTGCTGCGTTCGAGATGATGGTGATTGGTGACAAAAGGGCGGTAAAAAATGACACAGTGATCAAATGAGGCCATGGCATGTCCAGTGGCCATAATGACGGACAATAGTAAGTTTCTTTTGAGGATGAATGGTTCATTACTGCTTTTTTCGTGAATAGCTGAGTTCTTTAAAGTCAAACGTCAAAATTTGATAACAGCAATACCTGGCAGTGTCAGCTTTTCGCGCAGCTGTGCAGTGTTGTTCTATCAAAAGCACTATCTTTCGCAGCGTACATGGCAAAGCAAAGTCGCTACTAATCATTTCGAGGCAAAGCCAAGTCGCTACTAATCATTTCGAGAATGGCACCACTACCATGTAGAACATACGATGTTAATGAACATCTGCTAGGAGATTAACTTCGAATCTGAATTTGGCAGATTGTTATGTTTTTCAATGCAGCATTACTGTTGTTATTCAAATTAGGTGAATTTATCTGTTGGCAATTCTAATGAACTGAGGATCAACAGCAAACTTTGCTTATTAATGGTGTTAACCAAAAGGATGCGAAATACCTTTTTGCTCGTCGCTAGAATGACAAACGAAATGTAGTTGTAAATAGAAGAGGCCCGGTTGTGTTTTAATTAAAAGCAACTGTGGATTGAACATCAAAAGACAAATTTTAACTTCAAGTGAATGGTTAGGATTGGTACTGCGATTCATTGAACTATGCAAGGATAACTTCAAAACTTTGGGCACAATCGATTTTATTGTTGGTGACTATTGTGATTAAGACACAAAAAGTGGTAGGAAAAAGGAAAGGATTCATTTTTTTTAAATTAAGAGTTTTTGTTCCTCATCGCTGTTTTCAACTACTAATCGTCCGCTCTATTCAACTATTACCCGTCAGGCATTGCTTCAATATTACCCACTGTCCATTTCAGGACCTGCTTTTGAACGATCTGAAATTGCAACATGACATTATGGAATACGTAATGTCAATTATGTAGCACTTCATTGGATGATTATATTGTGATTTTATAGAAGAATTTAACTTAGTTCATAAGCGACTTTATTTATGAAAAACGTTGTAACGTCATCAAAAATCTACTTTAGGATTAAGAATTCTGACTCCATAGCCTGAAAGAGCACTATGAAATACCTCTAAATATGCAAAGTCTATTGCATTTGCATCTGATTCGGCATACTTGAAGGTAATTTGTGGATCTTTCAGGATAACGGTTCAGTGTTTTAAAATTCTATAAATACACTTTTGTGACGTCATCACTCTAACATTCTATTTATTTCTTTTCTAATAAAGAGGTTTTCGCAACAGATTCAACTGTTGTTATCAATCTTCTGCAATAAAATGAAGGAACAAGATAAAACTTTTTCGAAATGAGGGTTGGATGGAGGTAGGATTTCAATGCTGAAAAGGTTACGAGTTAAATAGCAAAACTTAAGGTTTTGTGTTTTGAGATAGAAACGACGATTCTTTACTAAGTGTTATTCATACTGGTGTTAAATGTTTGTGATCATGAGTTATACCCTTTTCAGCTGGTACCTTTTTACGCTGATCAATTTCAACAATACATGTCCATAAGTGAAACATGAAACATAAATGAGACTTTGTCGAAAATTGATATCTTAAAGGTGAAAAATCAAAGCTTGATCAATTACTAAGGAAAGCGTAAAAGTAATATCAACATTTTGGCTATGAATAAATTCATAATGAGAATTACTTAGGATTCCATCGGTAATCACGTATCATTGGAGGCGAATTATTATCTTAGGTTTACGTACAAACAGTATTCTCTCCAATTAACGAACACTCTAAACGGCGGACATCTGTAATTAGCGGTCAAAATTTTTTCTCCGATCGTTTTTGGGTCAAATTCTCATGAAAAACCTTCTTAAAAACGGACACTGAATAAGCGGACACTCTGAAAAACAGAATATATCTTTTGCACAAAATTGTGAAATTTGTTTTTCTCATTCCAATTAGCGGACAGTACAAAAAAGGTTAGTAACCAGCGAACAAAAAACTAAGACGAATGAATATTTGTTCAAATATTTATTTCAAACACTTTGACACTGGACAATCTAGTTGGCTTTTTACAGTTTTGAGCTTCATTACAGCCCAGTTTACTTACTTTTCTTGTCCATGAAAGTTGTAAATTACTGCAATCTCCAGACCATAGCCACCTCCACGATTCAACTTCTTTCCAATAACTTAACTTTATTTCACTTAACCTAACCAATAACTTAACCAATAACTTTATTTTTTTTCATTTTTGAACACTTTTAGTTTGTAGTAGGTTGAATTAGCTTTAATTTTGCAGCTATTTTTATATGCCTACTTTAAATAAATAGATAATAATAATAATAATAATAGTAATAATTTCAGCTGTAATGTAAGTGTTTGGTTCTACCCGATAGCCACTAATTACCCAGATTACGCCAGAGGTGGCGCCAGAAATTTTAAGACAAGGGGACTAAACTGACTAAAATGAGCAGTTTTTGTATGTTATTTTGTCAAATTTGCTCCGACAGTAACCTAAAATTTCCACCAATGGGAGGCTAGATGCTTCCTTGCCGTCATTATGCTCACCATCAAACATGTTTAGCGCCCTATCTTCCTCCAATTTTTCTATTTCGCTTTTTTTATGTTTGGAAATGGTTCATCTGAGAATTCCCTAGTTTAAGTTTTTGGACTTTGTTGTTGAAATAAATGAGCCTTTCTAAATTTTGTGGTTTCATATCAGCTATTTCTACGGGCAAGACGACTTCTAAACAATCATCGTTTTAAGAAAACTATCATTTTCAAAGGAAAAACAGTACAGTTTAGTACTTTTGAAAAAGTGTTTTTTTTTGCTGAAAAGTCCCCTTATTTATGGTTTAATTATTGATGAAAAAAACAAAAAAATTCACGAGAATGTCTACAAACCATGCATGATATAAATAATTGCGAACAACATGCTGGTTAGAAACTGTTCAAATGGCTCAATTTTATCCACCATAACCCTCCCAAAACCATCTACGAATTTAATAGATTTGCTTAGGCTATGCTCCTTCGCATTCACATGTGGCAACATGGTAGCGCTCATAGACACCCCATTCCCTATTATTTTCTATCCTCCCTTGTCCCAGTAATTGGAAAATGGTTTGTGCCAATTATAATTGCTCGTTTTCCATTGTTAAAGTATGCTAGGAATTGAAAGAACGCTCCTTTCCTAATGGGCATGTGGTGTAGTATGAAAATGCCTATTGGCAATGGTTACCAACGGTCTACAGCCACGGTCTACAGATTTAAAATGTTCATAAAAATCGTATTTTTCAAAGAAAGTAGACGAAACCTCGTCAGTAGGTGTGCATGGCTAGTATAAAAAATATTGTAGGTTTTCAGATCGATACAAGTTGTAAAACTGAAGAAATTCAGGAAAGTGTCAACGGTCTACACTTTCTGAGAATTGAATTTGAAGTACTCTAGATCTTATTCTCCTTTTGAGTGTAGACCGTGGGATTTTCGTCATATTTTGCCGTTTTCTTCATGGATTTCATACAAAGGTTAATTTTATCTTTGAGGGGAATTATTATACACCTTTTGGGTGAATTTGGGGGCAAACCTCCCTCTGACAAGTCAGAAAATTGCGAAGAAACAGCCACGGTCTACACAACGGTCTACAAGCGTTCATTTCCGAGGGTGAGAGTTGCCTTGCGGGGCCTTGTCCTTCACATCGACGCGCGCTACATACGATGAAATAAAATATTTTGTTGTGGCAAATGTCACGCAAACAAATACAGCAATCAATTAACGATGAAATAATCTGCCTTGCGCTTTATGAAGACAAAAGTAGCAGGTAGAGTCTAACTTACAAGGCCATTTTGACAATACAGTAACAGTAGGGATGTTAAGTAGCCAGAGAAGAGACAGTGTGTGTTTAGTAGCGAAATATATACATAACATTTTAGCATTTACACGAAAACTAACATAACTCAGCAGTGAGCTCATTAAGAATGTCAAAAGCGATTATTAAGCAATTACGAATGTCATGTGATTGTCATGTGGCTCATGTGACTCTGATTGTCATGTGACTCATGTGACTCTACTTGACATACTGGGGGCCCGGCGAAAAGCTAATCTAGTAAATTGTCTATTAGCTGCGCGTGAATAGCGTCTCTCGCTACGAAGGCTGCCTTGCGTTGTGGACGGGTATTTTCGTTTGAATGTTCTTCATTATTCTCTGTGCTTTCTTCTGGAGTTGAATGGCTACCCGCTTGCACTTCTAACGGATAGAGCTTGACGATTGAACGAGTGGTACATCCCTTTGATGTGCGCACCACAGCAGCCCTACACAGTGAATCAGCACCAAGAGACATTGGACTGCTTGTTTGGCCGAAAACGATGGTTGTATATGTATATACACAAATTTCTTTTGTTGGATCATTGTCTTTATACCAAAGAAAACGCACGAAGGGCCTATCTTCCTCCTTGAGTTTGATATTAAGAAAGGCGCGTTGAATATCAGCCACAAATGCATACTGCGGGAAACGAAATCTGACGAGAAGTTCGAGCAGATTATTGAGAAGACACGGGCCAGTGTAAAGACAGTCATTTAGACTGACTTTACCTGCGTTCGCTGCGAAAACTATCCTGAGAGGTGTAGTTTCAGAATCTTTGAGGACGAAAAAATGGGGCAAGTAGTGACTTACTTAATGTACCCCTTACTTAAGTGCTCTGCCATAACTTTACGATACGTGTCCATAAGATTGAGTTTAGTTAAACGCGCTGTTACTTGATCTAAACGCCTTTCACAAAGTTCCAGATTAGACGGTAAGGGCGGGTGGTTTGTTTTCCAAGGCAATGGGGCAAAGTACTGCCCGTCACGAAATTCAATCTGCTTTCGGTAACCATGGAGAAAGTTATTTTCTGGCTTGTCGTTTTCAGGGTTACTAACAAATTGACCTTGAAAAAGTCGATCGACTTGAATAAGCAAACTTTCATTGTCAACAAGATTTTGAAAGGAAACATTTTGGCTAGAATCGTTATCTTCGCACAACACATCAATGTACCTTGTGACTACTGCGGTATCTTTAATAGCGTGATTTCCAATAATAGCAGTAGTAAGCATCGCGTTTTGTGGCCAAGGGCCATAAAGGACGTCACCGAAATGTGATTCCTGGATTAATGGCTGCGAATTATCTTGAATAATTTCCCCCAAAAAAAGCGGCATCAGCACCCAAAAGAATATCAACAACAAACTTATCTTCTTCAAAGTCGTTTGCCAAAGTTAACCCTTAAAGACGGGGGTGCGATTTGAATTCCGAATACACAGAGTGATCTAGAGGCTGAACAATTTCCTCAGTAATTAAAACGCGTACGTGTTCGATACCTTGTGGGGTTTCCAAGCCAATTTCTGTTACCCCATAATTATGTTGGGTTACTGTCCCTCCAAAACCTGACACAGATAATAATTCGCAAGAAATTGGGTTTAGGCCTAATTGAGATGCAAAGCCTGACCTGACGTAACTGCGCTGCGAACCTTCATCGAAAAATATTCTCGCTGCAAGTTTCTTATCGCTGGAAACAGGAACCTCTTTAGCAGTTTTCAAAAGTATAACATTTGCGGCGTTGCTTGCTACGGTTGTTTGTTCAGAAGCAATTTCAGGCGAAATGTTAGCCTTAGCATCTGTAGTAAACTTGTACGTTGTTTCATCATTACTAGATACATGCACAACATTAACTACAGAGATAGGTTTATGCGAATAGGAATCAATTTCATCAACGTTGAACATAGTCGAAATTACTGGCGAAACAGAACAACAATTTGTTACGATTTGTTGTGATGGCGTAATGGATGTCGTTTGTGTGTCATTGGTGGTGAATTGTGACGAGGATGACTCATTTTTGACTACAGAAACGTGTGCGTTTGTTCGTGACTTGCTTGGACTAGCATTTCGTGGAGGTTGAACGTTAGAATTAGACTGGTAAATTTGCACCCCGTGAATGCTTGTGTGGTGCTTTCCCTTACACTTGGAACAACGACCCCTCGAATTACATTGAGAAACAGAGTGTCCCGAGCCTAAACAGTTAAAGCAAAGCCTTTTACGAATTATAGTTGCCCTTTTCTCGGATGCGGACTGGGAACAACGCTGGGTGTTATGTGGGCCAGTGCAAAATTGGCAACGTAAATAGTTAGATGCAACCAAAGTGCTTGTGACAGACGGGGGTTCGTAAATTTCATGTCTTGCCAGGGGCTGAAGAACTTGTGATTGTTCCTCTTTTGCAAGAAACGTTTTGAAATTTTCAACAAACAATTGCAAGTTGAAATAGGATTCTTCTCCACAGTCTCCTATGGCACTACGAGCTTTAACAGGTAACTTCTCTTCAATAATCGGAATTATGAAAGGAGCACAAGCTACGACATTAACGTTTAAGGCTTCTAAAGAACGAATGTCCCCCATAACTGAATTGTAAAACTGGCGAATACTAGCGGCAAAGGGCGTGGGCTTTGGTATTTTGAGAATATTCATTATGTGGGCCCGAATTATACGTCTGGGGAGACCGAAATTCTCTTTTAGCGTTACTTCTAAAACTCCGTAATTTAGTTCAGAGGGTATTATCCCTTTAACAGTATCTAAAGCTTCTCCCCTTAGTTGGCCCACTAAATACGTGAACTTTGCAGTGTTAGGGAGGTCTAGAGAGTTCCCAACTTGCGACTGGAAACGTTCCCAAAAGCCAAACCATTCGGTAATATTCCCATCAAAGGTCGGAAGGTTAAGATCGGGCAGTATTGATCGAGAAAATGACTGTGAATGATGTGGCTGTGAATTGGTTGTGGATATCTTATCAAATTTCGTTAGAAGAAATTCAATTTTATCGATTTTACCTTCTATTTCCATGGCAAAACCTCAGCTTTATCGCAAAAGTCGTCGAGTTCGGCTTCATCTTCTAATTTCTCGAACAAAATGCTTCGTAGCTCCTTTTCAATTGCGATACTTTCCAACTGCTTTAAATGATTATGTTAAAGAACGAATTTCTTCTTCTTGTAAACGCGGTACGCTGAAAAGCGTCGAAGCTTCGCTGTGTATCTTCGTGAACGAACGGCGAATCTGCCTCCTCTCCTGTTTCAACTTCTCTAACTTCGATTTGGGCATTGTTACGAATGCTTGAAAACTTTCACAGCAGCGAAAGAACGAAAACGAAACGTAGACGGACGATCCTGGTCACGGCACCAATTTGTTAAGTAGCCAGAGAAGAGACAGTGAGTGTTTAGTAGCGAAATATATACATAACATTTTAGCATTTACACGAAAACTAACATAACTCAGCAGTGAGCTCGTTAAGAATGTCAAAAGCGATTATTAAGCAATTACGAATGTCATGTGATTGTCATGTGACTCATGTGACTCTGATTGTCATGTGACTCATGTGACTCTACTTGACAAGGGAAGAGGGCTTTCTTTGTAGCGCTTCTGGGCCAAGCATTTAGGAGCGTAGGAAGGCGAGTGGATGTCAGTTGTATTTCAGTTCCCTTATCAACCAACATGGAATAGTAGATCAATCAGTTGGGAACTCTGATGTGGGAAACACGGGGTTCCTTTCTACAATTTAGGTATACACTCTGAAATTTGTCATTTGGGCACTGAATTGCACAACAAGGGCCTATATGAATGACAACTTGTAAATCGGTTATTAAAGGAGAGCAGCTACCCGACATAATTCTCAAATACGACCTTATCTATAATTAGAAACATGAAACAGAGGAATCGATGTCACTTTTATAAAACTGCATCCTTTCCATTTTTAGATTATTTTCTAGCTGCCACTCATATTTGTCTCCTTCATCTATCCCATTATTTCTTAGACAGCCATCTGGCTACGAGCCTTTGAAAAGATTCAAAATACAATCTTGATCCTATTTATTGGAAATCGATTTTGATTTCAGCAATTTTTGCCTTAATTGAAATATGGCATTTAGTTTTATGGGGGGTAGCTTACCCCCACCCCCGAAAAAAGACAATACCCCATATCTCCTTATCGGTAACACGTACGATGTTGAAAATGGCAGAAATGGAATCAGCACCATCAAAAACCTATAGGAGGATAATGGTTTTGGTGGAATATCTAATGAGCTTCAAAATGAAATTCAGACAATGCCTGGCAAAAGTACTTCGAACACCCACCAATTTACGCTGCATTTGATATCTTTCATTCCTTTCATGAAAAAATTTCTACTTCCGCCCCCTTCCCCCTCAAACAATGTTGACGATTTAGAGAAATATCATAAAAGAAGCGCAAAAGAAAGTGCTTCCTAAAATCCTAACCCGTTTGATAGTAAACCAACATTGTTCCGTGGGGGAGAGGGGGATGATTGGTTTTGACCTTGGAAATTGATGTCAGTGTTCCAAGACTTTTGGCAGGCATAGTATATTCCCCACAATATCTGGGAAATGTTAATCCATCCTGTCAAACATCTATGCCTTTCAATACGGATTTATATTCAGGCCTCTAAGTTTCCTTTTCAATGAACTTGCTTGATTCATCCTCTTCCTCTGTGAGCCAAGTAACCGCTAACTAACTACTACGCGTCACGTACCATGTACATCGCGTCACCTACCAACCCGGCTGTAGATGTTTCGGCGTATAGTTCCTCTGCACGTCATGCAGCCGATGGGCGCGACTCTTATTGTCAGTGACCGTTGTTAGCCCCAGCATTTTCACTGGTACTATTATGATATTTCCACTGGTTCAAGAAAGGATACTCTGGTTCAAGAAAGGATGCTTTGTTTAATTTGCTTTGTTAGCGGTTCTAAAATGCGTGAGATTTGGTGGGTGTGCATCTAGATTTGGCACAGACTTGAAGAAACTGATGCCGTTTTTCGACGACCAGCAGCTTAAGTAAATGAAGTCAAGGCCAAAGGTTTTGTTGGTAAATCGTCTAGTAATGTCTAAAAATGTAATTTCTCCAGGACGACAAACAGTGCTGGGATTTGTTGGAATAGATGTTGCATTGGCTAACCTTCCACTTTATTTACGTCTTCCTCAATTCCGATCTGCTATGGAAAAGCAGGTGATGTTCTGTTCGGGACAACACGACTTCTGAAGAATTTGCCAATCAAGAATCTTCTCACAATGCTGTTACCATATGCAAAAAGGATAGCGTTTATTGTTGCATTACTTAGCAGGAAAACGTAGGTCCAATATTCTATCACATTCATGATTAATGGGGGATTCCTCTTCTCCTGGTATTTGTAATACGTCCAAATTGCGGAGCTAATGTTGTACGGTAGATACAGAACCAACAAAGCACCTAAGACAAAACGGATTGTTCTCGTTGCCGAGATTTCATGTTCTGCTTCTCGGTAACCATGATTTTCTCCGGCATCTTTCAGCATTTTCTTAATTCTCTCAACATTAATTGCAATTTTGCGAAGCATTTTCGAATACCAGATGAACACAAATAGAATGAAAGTAAGATTGGATAAATTCAGCGCAATTTGCAGAGGGAAAGATGGAAACGCCGTTGATATGTAGGCGATTACAGCCGACGTTACGAAGCTAAACACAACGATCACCTTCATGCGAAATTCGTTCATAAACTTATTGTACTTTTTGAGCTTTGTCACGTGAAGATGACGATCCAAACTTACGCAAATCAACATGAAAAAGGAGAAATAAACAAGAAGAAAGGCCCCATAATGAAAAACCAGTTCAAACACACAGTTGCGGTACTTGTCTTTTAAAATTATCATTGCAGCAATGGATGGCATGATTAATATTCCAATGCAAAGATCTGAAATATTCATCAGGAGAATGAATTTGTTTGTGATCGTGTTAAGCTGCTTCATTTTGTACAGTCCATAAATTAGAGCTGTGTTCGAGATGATGATGATTGGTGACAAAAGGGCGGTAAAAATCGACCAAGCGATCAAATGAGGCCATGGCATGTCCAGTGGCCATAATGACGGGCAATAGTAATTTTCTTCTGAAGATGAGTGGTTCATCATTGCGTAGTTCTCTTTTGTCCTGCGTTCTGTAGAGCTAAACACGTTGCGCCGGTTTTTTTCGCTTAACTGCTCTGTGGTGTCGTATTATAAGCCCTTTCTTTAGAAATGTACCATACATTTTCGTTTTAGATAAGATGCTTGAGCCATTTCAAAGTCGGCCATGAACATCTGCTAGTGAAAAAATAGCAACTTGATATATTGATGATGTGTATGTCTTTTTTAATGAAATGTGTACGGACCTTTTAACTTTAAGAATAATTTCGAACAGGTGAGGAATTAGAGAATCATTTCGAAACATTCATTGGACAGGTGAGCTTTTTAACCAAATCAAATGTGCAATTTTGACAGTAGAATCCTGTTTTTCTATTTATTCAAGATTTTATGAATAAGAACCTATTTATTTCTTTATCTATGTTCAGTTTAAATCTATATCATTTAGTGTAAACAGCTGCCTGTTGTATTGTGAAGAAAGTTTTAGTTTCTTTTGAAACGCAAAGCGCTCACTGAGCAAAATTTGATAACAAATGTATTCTTAAACGTTTGTACTCTAACAGACCATTACAAAACTGACATGCAAAACAGTTGCATCGAAACGTTTTAGACGGTAGAAGCGTCTGAAATCATTGCTGTCAAAATATTTTTTGTCTTTAGAAGAAACACACAAACATTTGGCATATAAAGTATTTTAAGAGCTAGTTGATTCAGTATCAGATCATTCTTTTAGCAATCACAGAACTATGCCATACTTTCGTCGTAGTGAACATTTGATGACAATTACTAATCACCGGCCTGCCATAAAGGTACTTGATGCCGTATAGGTGTATAAATGTGTATGATATTTGGTGGATAAAACAGAACGGTTTTCCTTTCTTCTCATTGTAGTTGGAGAAGCAACTAAGAACCATCTTGTATATACAGCAATCAGCGTGAAGTCAAAGTCTCTATCTTTACTCTGCTCATTTATCATTCAGCTCTATTTCTTCCACTTTTACAATTCTTGAAAAAATGTTGATTGTTGGAAAAACTTTTTTAATGACGGTCCTAGTCCCCTTTGCATAATGCGGTAATGAAAATTTGCAAGCGGATTAACCTCGAATCTAAATTTCAATGATTATTATGTTTTTTATTACAACATTAATGCTGTTATTAAAATAAGGTGAAATGATCTGTTGACCAAAAGAATGTAGTAAGGATTAAACAGCAAATGTTTCTTATTTACGGTGTCAACCAAAAGGATGCGAAATACCTTTTTGCTCGTCGCTGATGTAACAAAAAGGAGTTCAATTGTTAAGTAGAAGAAAACCGGTTCTGTTTTAATTAAATGCAACTGTTTATTAAACATCAAAAGACAAACTTTTACTTCAAGTGAATGATTAGTATTATGAATCATAGAATTTTGAAAGGATAACTTCAAAACTTAGTGCACAATCGACTTTACTTATGAAAACCATTGTGATTTAGATTCTCAAACAAATAGTAGACAAAAGCACAATAGGTTGTAGAGAAAAGGAAGAAGGCAAGAAGGGATTCGATTGATTTTTTTCTAAACAAGAGCTCTTCTGTTTGACCGCTGTATTGAACTAATACCCGTCAGGCATTGCTTCCAAATCACCGACTGTCCATGTCAGTACCTGATATTAGACTATCTTAAAGTGCAGCACGACTTATTGAATGACGTCTTGCCAATACAGCACCACTCCACTTATAATTTTATGTTTATTTCATCGCAGGATGTCATATGTTGTCTTTGCAAAACTTTCCTTGCAAACCAAACCTTGCAAACCGTTGATAAGTGTATCTTTATGAATGTTGTCATGCGTGTCTGTCCAAGCAGAGCGTGCTCTCATGAATTTTCTAAAAAAATTTAATTTTACTCGACAAACTTATTTCGTTCCTAATTTTTTTCTGGTGGAAATAATAAATAATAATAATAAATGTATCAGCTACTGAGTAAAGTAATACATTCTAGGCCTTCTTAGTTTTATATTCGTTGAATTTGTTCTAAAGATTTCAAAAACTGAGCGTCTTGGTGCTTTACGGTTTATTATTCCTAAATAAATTTCTAGGGCGGTGATTTTTACAGATCCGCCTTCTATAATGTAGATAAATTGAAGCTGTGCTTCTTTAAGAAACTGAATCATGGAGCCTCGTTCTCTTCCCTGTTTTTCACTATATTCTTTTGTTACATTCCTTTTTTCTCCTTGTCGTCAATTCTCATTATTTCTTTTGTTTGGCTTTATAAAAGAGCCCCCAACCTCCATTGTCTACGTGCTCCTTATGATCACTTTCATATCCCCACCACCCTTAGAATCGTCATTTTCCCTTCCATACATCGCATTGTTTCCCATCGGATCCTTTTGTTATTTCTTCAGAGAACTCGGCTTTTCACTTAATAAAAAACTGCAGTTATTAAAACAAAGAAATGGGTAGAAATAATTTTGGCTCTATAAGCAATTGCCTTAAAAAAATTTAATCTGACCTTTGAAGTTAATGAATAATTTCGAACAAGTGAAGAGTTAGGGAATAATTTTGAAGCGTTGATTGGACCATTGAGCGTTTTATCAAAATCAAATATTTCATATAACAGTAAACTATGATTGGCTATTTCAAGAGAATTTTCTATTGGGGAAAGCTGGAGGCTTTAGGATACATTTGATATCCGATTTGGCTCAGTGTGCACTATGCATTTCAAAGAAAGCTAGGACTTTTCTACCTGATACTACAGGCAGCTGTTTAAACTAAATGTAACAGATTTGTACTGAACATAGATTCAAAAATAAATAGGTTATTGTCCATAAAAAATTTTGAATAAATGAATTTGATTTGGTTAAAACAATCACCTGTCCAAGAAAACGTTTCAAAGTTTTCACTATTTATTTACTTGCTCATACAAGGTCCGAACACAACTTTTTACGGGGAAACCTAAGCATCATCAATCTATCGAGTTGATATCTATCATTAGCAGATGTTCATTACTGCCTTACACTATATAGGGTGCTAGTATCTTATTTCCAGGTACTACTATCTTTAACAGTATCCTCTATTTGCTCTGTCGTGGCCATTTCGACAGAAAGTGCTTATTACACAACAACACAGGACAGTTGGGCAAAAAAACTGGCATAACGCGTTTAACTATACAGAACGCAAGTCATTAGAGAACTTCGCAAGGATGAATCACTCACATCTAGAAGAAATTTACTATTGCCCATCAATATGGCCATTAGACATGCCGTGGCCCCATTTGATCACTTGGTCGTTTTTCATCGCCCTTTTGTCACCAATCACCATCGTCTCGAATGCAGCACTAATTTACGGATTGTACAAAATGGAGCAGCTAAACACGATCACAAACAATTTCATTCTCGTGATGAATATATCAGATCTTGGAACAGGTATATTCATCCTACCATCCCTTGCTGCAATGGCAGCATTGAAAGACACGTATCGCAACTGTGCCTTTGAACTGGTTCTTCATTATAGCGCCTTTCTTCTCGCTTATTTCTCCTTTTTCATGTTGATGTGCGTATCTATGGACCGTTATCTTCACGTGACAAAACTCAAAAAGTACAATTTGTTCATGAACGAGTTTCGCATGAAGGTGATCGTTGCGTTCAGCTTAGTAACGTCGGCAGTAATCGCCTACATAGCGATCGCGTTTCCTTCTTTCCCGCTGCAAATTGCGTTGAATTTATCCGATCTTTTTGCTGTTCTGTTTATGTTTATCTTGTATTCGACAGTGCTTCGCAGAATTTCCATTCATGCCGAGAAAATCAAGAGAATGCTGAGAGATGCCGGAGAAGATTCGGGTAACCGAGAAACAAGACGAGAAATCTCGGTAACGAAAACGATTCGTTTTGTTCTGGGTGCTTTGTTGGTTTTGTATCTACCGTACAACATTTGGTCTGCAATCTGGACGTATTACAAATACCAGGAGAAGAGGAATCCCTCTTTAATCCTGAATGTTCTAGAATATTGGGTTTGTATTATCGTGTTCAGTAATGCAACAATAAACGCGCTCCTTTTCGGATATGGTAACAGCGTTGTGAGAAGATTTTTAATTGGACGCATTACCAGAAATCAAGTTGCTCAAAGCAGCTTGTGAGTGACGTCACAAAACTTTCTGAAATCGCGAGCAAGGTCTAGTTGAAGGTATTCAAGGAGAGGTTGACGTCAGTGGTTTTGAAGCTATTTTCTTGTCCAAGCAGATTTAATAAATTTTTATGAGAACAATGTTCGAACTCTATAGAAGCTTATTTCCCCCGCAAGCAGCGTTAATGCTGCCAACTGGCATCCGGTTTGAAGAGCTCGTTTTGGCTGATCAGTCGTAGCTATACGTGTCAATCTTTGACCGGATTTTCTCTTTTAACTGTGATTGAAAAATAATTTTTGATTCAAGCCAATTGCTGACCAATGATTCTTAATTTTTTGCTGGTTTTTGGCATCTGGTTCGAAGAGTAGGCCGATGAGTCGTAGCTAAAAATGTTAAATTTGTCTAGATTTTCTCTTGAGACCGTGACCGACAAAAAACTCTTGAACCAACAATGGGCTACGGACAACAGATCTCTATTGATTCTCTATTGATTTCTGACCCATGCTTCCTATTTTTGCATGCTTCATGAAAAACTGTCTATTTATATTCGACCTCCGTAGAAAACTTCACAAGTTACTTTAGCAGTTAGCCTTAGCTTAATTGTATTTAGATTAACCTAAGATTTTTTGTTTCTTCTGATGATGTATGATTACCGATTGAAGCCTAAGAATAACTGATATTTTTATAATGGCAAAAAGGTGAGTTTGAAGATACCCTTAGTGTTGATAAGTCTTTCAGGATCCCTTCAATTTTTCAGTTTGAGAATATCGTTTTCCCGTATCTTTTATGTTTTGACATGTAATATTGACATTTATCAGCGTAAACATTGGGTATAAAGAGATTTTCGTGTCTTTCAAAGCGCAAAATAGGGAGCATGGCTCCATAACTCGTGGCCTTTTCGGCATTTAAATGCTACCTCTCTCCTGTACGAATTTCGAAGAATTTCGTTTTTGCCGTTTTTGCTTCATTGTAGAAAGAATCATATTTAGTGATAATATTTGCACTGTGATGAAAATCTAGTTATTTAGAAATGCCGGGTATCGAAATGTATTTAAAGTTTGGTAGTTGTAAGGCAATATACATTGTTAATAAACAATTGACATTCTAATGGTATTTGTAGATATGCCAATAAAGTCCTAATATAATCATCTAGTCTTCAAGAAAGGAACGAAGATATTTCGAATGTGTTGTATCTCGATATCATTGTGTTGAGCCATTACTTGAACTAGGAAATATCGTCTTTAAGACAAAGCTGTACCATTTTATAAACATGTTAATGGGCAGTTATATGGTGACCGATGTCATGTAGGCCGAGCTGTACACGTTTTAGTGTATAGAACAGGACGCTTCTTAGTTGCAACTCCGGGTTTCCCGACCGATAATACACTGAGTGGGAAAAAGTATTGCACAGACGGAAACAGAAATGACGGCACTGCAGCAAACATTTTCAACAAACCAAAGTTCAAGTGGCCAAAGCAAGTTTCATAAAAGTTAAAAGATGACTTTTTAACTGGAATATGTTTGAAAATTTATCAAGGTTTGATGCTGGAAATAGTAAATGGAAGAATATTCTCGATTTTTGCCTATTTCTAAACAATATCGACAGTTGCAAAAACACAAAAATTGAACCATGATGATTGAAGTGCCTGTGAAATATGTGCTATCAAAAAGCTTATCTTTGCACCAATTTGCAATATTTGCAATATTAAAATTAACTCGGGGGTACTTACTTTTATGATTGAGTCTCTAGAACTGCTCATTTTCCTCACTTTTGTTGGAGAATATGCTAAATGTTTTCCTCAGAAATTTTTGGAGCCGCAATTGGCCTAATTGCAACGGCCGCTTCGTGAGATGTTGCAGCAAAATTCAGTCAATAAAATGTGTTACAAATCGTCAAGTCAATTTTTTCCAACCGATTGCGATGTTGTAATGAGAACAAATAATGCTGAAAATAGCATAAAAAAGCATTTTATCCTCTCATTAAATAAAAATAACAGGTTCACTCGAGTGCCTCAATGGCTGTAAATGAGTGGACATAATAAAATAGCTTAAAGAATGCCACTTTCCACCAAATGCAAGGCCATTAATGATCAACTTGGTACTCCAACATCTAAATGCGACCTTGCAAATGTTTTTCTGAACTTATCATGTCTCGATTGACAGTACCTGTTACAAAACTTTCTGACCAACTTCTAGCAATTCTCACAAAGGTTTCAAAGCTGCGAGACTGTTCATATGTGCACCGATTGATTATTGCTCTCACCAAAAAATAATTACATTGCATGGACAAGACACTAGTCTAGAGCAGATGACGTCAACCTCTCCTTGAATGGCTTCACCTAGAACTTGCTTGCAATTTTAGAGGTCTTTGTGACGTCGCTTACTGCACTCTTTGGATCAATTTGACTTCTGAAAATGCATCCAATTAAAAATCTTCTCACAACGCTGTTGCCATAAGCGAATAGGATAGCATTTACTGAAGCATTAAAAAACACAATTATATAAGACCAATATTCTAGTGCGTTTATGGTTGATGGGGGATTCCTCTTCTCCTGGAATTTGTAATACGTCCAGATTGCGGAGAAAATGTTGGACGGTAGACACAGAACCAACAAGGCGCCCAGGACAAAACGAATGGTTTTCGTTGCCGAGATTTCTCGTCTCGTTTCTCGGTTACCCGAATTATCTCCGGCATCTCTCAGCATTTTCTTAATTTTCTCCGCATGAGTGGCAATTCTGCGAAACACCATCGAATACAATATGAACATAAACAGAATACCAAACAGATCGGATAAATTCAACACGACTTGCAGTGGGAAAGAAGGGAACGCGATCGATATGTAGGCGATTGTTGCCGATGTTACGAAGCTAAACACAACGATCACCTTCATGCGGAATTCGTTCATGAACTTATTGTACTTTTTGAGCTTCGTCACGTGAAGATACCGATCCATAGATACGCACATAAACATGAAAAAGGAGAAATATGCGAGAAGAAAGGCGCAATATTGAATAACCAGTTCAACAACACAGTTGCGGTACATGCCTTTCAGAGCTGCCTTTGCAGCAATGGATGGCATGATGAATATTCCAAATCCAAGATCTGATATATTCATCACGAGAATGAATTTGTTTGTGATCGTGTTTAGCTGCTCCATTTTGTACAGTCCGTAAATTAGTCCTGCATTTGAGACGATGGTGATTGGTGACAAAAGGGCGATGAAAAACGACCAAGTGATCAAATGGGGCCACGGCATGTCTAATGGCCATATTGACGGGCAATAGTAAGTTTCTTCTTGGTGTGAGTGATTCATTACTGGTTATTTCTTTCTGAGTTTTTTAAATTCAAACGCCAAATATTACGAAGAACAATACCTTTCAGTGTCAGTTTTTCGCTCAACTGTTCTGTGTTGTTCTTTGATGAGCACTATTTTTCGAAATGTATATGGCAAAGCGAAGTCGCTACTTATCATTTCGAGGCAAAGCAAAGTGGCTACTTATCATTTCGAGAATTCACCAGAAAATGAGGCACCACTACCATGTAGAGCATAAGATGGTAATGAACATCTGCTAGGAGATTAATTTCCAATCTGAATTTTGCTTATGGCTATATTTTTCGATGCAACTGTTGTTATTCAAATTAAGTGAATTTATCCGTTGGCAATTCGAATGAATTTAGGATCAACAGCAAACTTTGCTTATTAATGGTGTCAACCAAAAGGATGCGAAATACCTTTTTGCTTGTCGCTGATATGACAAACGAAATGAAATTGTAAATAGAAGAGGCCCGGATTGTGTTTTAATTAAAAGCAACTGTGGATTGAACATCAAAAGACAAACTTTAACTTCAAGTGAATGGCTAGGATTGGTACTGCGATTCATTGAACTATGCAAGGATAACTTCAAAACTTTGTGCACAATCGACTTTGTTCTTGAAGACTTTTGTGATTTAGATTCTAAAGCCAATAGAAGACTAAGACACAAAAAGTAGTAGGAAAAAGGAAAGGATTCATTTATTCAAATTAAGTTTTTGTCCCTTATCGCTGTTTTCAACTATTAACCGTCCGCTCTATTCAACTATTACCCGTCAGGCATTGCTTCAAAATTACCCACTGTCCATTTCAGTACCTGCTTCTAGAGTTTCTGAAAGTGCAGCACAACATATTGGAATACGCAATGCCAATACAGCGCCACTCGACGTATATTTCTATATTGATTTTATAGAAGAATGTCATATTATGCATTTGTCAACCTTTTGCGTTGATAAGTGTATCTTTATGAGTTCTGCTATGTGTGTCTGCTCGAGGAGAGCGTTTTATATTTACTCGAAAATTTTATTTTCTCCGCGTTATTTTTTGTGGAAATATTACTTGTGTATGCTACAGAGTATAGTGATGCATTTTCGGTCTTTCTTAGTTTCTTTTTTGTTATATTTGTTCTAAAGATTTCAGAAACTTAGCGTTCTGGTGCTTTATGGTTAACTAATCCTAAATAAATCTCTAAGGCGAAGATTTTTACAGAGCCTTCTTCTAGAGTGAAGAATTCTTGAAGCCTCGTTCCCTTCCCGGCATTCACTGTATCCTTTTGTTACATTCTTTTTTTCTGCCTGTCATCAATTCTTATTATTTATTTTGTTCTGCTTCATGAAACAACCTCCAAACCCTATTTTCTACGTGCTCTTTATAATCATTTTCATATGGTATATCCCCACCACCCTTAGAATCGTCATTTCCCCTTCCATACATCACATTGTTTTTCCACCGATCCTTTGGTTATTTTCTCTGAGATCTCCGCTTTTTACCTTAAACAAACTGCAATTATTGAAACAAAAATGGATTTGGGGTACTTTTGACTATGTGGGCCGCTTCCTTAAAAAGTTGTGTACGGATCATGCAAGTTAATGAAAAATTTCGAACAAGTGAAGAATTATAGAATAATTTTGAAGCGTTGATTGGACCGGTGAGCGTTTTATCAAAATCAAATATTTCATATAACAGTAAACTATGATTGGCTATTTCAAGAGAATTTTCTATTGGGGAAAGCTGGAGGCTTTAGGATACATTTGTTATCCGATTTGGCTCAGTGCGCACTATGCATTTCAAAGAAAGCTAGGAGTTTTCTTCCTGATACCACAGTCAGCTGCTCAAACTAAATGTTACAGATTTATACTAAACATAGATACAGAAATGTATAGATTCTTATCCATAAAAAGCTTGAATAGATAAACAAACAAGATTCTACCTCCAAGAGGGCATATTTGATTTGTTTAAATAGCTCACCGCTCTAATGAAGCTTTTCACTATTTCTTCACTTGTTCAGACAAGGTCCGTACGCAACTTGTTACGGAAAAACCTACGCATCCTCAAGTTGTCGTTTTGACATTTAGTCGATATATCGAGTTGACATTTTATCGCGAGGAGATGTTTATTACCGCCTTATACTTTACAGGGTGTTAGTATCTTATTTCCAAGTAGTACTATCTATAACGGTATCCTCTATATCTGTCTGGTGCATTTCGACAAAAAGTGCTTATTACACAACAGAAGAGGACAGTCGGCCGAAAAACTGGCACAACGCGTTTAACTCTACAGAACGCAAGACATTAGAGATTTTCGCGATGATAAATCATTCACATCCAGAAGAAATCTACTATTGCCCATCAATATGGCCATTAGACATGCCGTCGCCCCATTTGATCACTTGGTCATTTTTTACCGCCCTTTTGTCACCAATCACCATTGTCTCGAACGCGGCACTAATTTACGGACTTTACAAAATGGAGCAGCTAAACACGATCACAAACAAATTCATTCTCGTGATGAATATATCAGATCTTGGAACTGGAATATTTGTCCTGCCATCCATAGCTGTAATGGCAGCTTTAAAGGAGAAGTACCGAAACTGTGCCTTTGAACTGGTTCTTCATTATGGCGCCTTTCTTCTCGCTTATTTCTCCTTTTT
>NW_027019762.1:8808923-8843793 GCF_013076305.1 Rhopilema esculentum | reverse complement strand
GAGAACTTCGCAAGGATGAATCACTCACATCTAGAAGAAATTTACTATTGCCCATCAATATGGCCATTAGACATGCCGTGGCCCCATTTGATCACTTGGTCGTTTTTCATCGCCCTTTTGTCACCAATCACCATCGTCTCGAATGCAGGACTAATTTACGGACTGTACAAAATGGAGCAGCTAAACACGATCACAAACAAATTCATTCTCGTGATGAATATATCAGATCTTGGAACAGGTATATTCATCCTACCATCCCTTGCTGCAATGGCAGCATTGAAAGACACGTATCGCAACTGTGCCTTTGAACTGGTTCTTCATTATGGCGCCTTTCTTCTCGCTTATTTCTCCTTTTTCATGTTGATGTGCGTATCTATGGACCGTTATCTTCACGTGACAAAACTCAAAAAGTACAATTTGTTCATGAACGAGTTTCGCATGAAGGTGATCGTTGCGTTCAGCTTAGTAACGTCGGGGGTAATCGCCTACATAGCGATCGCGTTTCCTTCTTTCCCGCTGCAAATTGCGTTGAATTTATCCGATCTTTTTGCTGTTCTGTTTATGTTTATCTTGTATTCGACAGTGCTTCGCAGAATTTCCATTCATGCCGAGAAAATCAAGAGAATGCTGAGAGATGCCGGAGAAGATTCGGGTAACCGAGAAACAAGACGAGAAATCTCGGCAACGAAAACGATTCGTTTTGTTCTGGGTGCTTTGTTGGTTTTGTATCTACCGTACAACATTTGGTCTGCAATCTGGACGTATTACAAATACCAGGAGAAGAGGAATCCCTCTTTAATCCTGAATGTTCTAGAATATTGGGTTTGTATTATCGTGTTCAGTAATGCAACAATAAACGCGCTCCTATTCGGATATGGTAACAGCGTTGTGAGAAGATTTTTAATTGGACGCATTACCAGAAATCAAGTTGCTCAAAGCAGCTTGTGAGTGACGTCACAAAACTTTCTGAAATCGCAAGCAAGGTCTAGTTGAGGGTATTCAAGGAGAGGTTGACGTCAGTGGTTTTGAAGCTATTTTCTTGTCCAAGCAGATTAATAAATTTTTATGAGAACAAAGTTCGAACTCTATAAAAGCTTATTTCCCCCGCAAGCAGCGTTAATGCTGCCAACTGGCATCCGGTTTGAAGAGCTCGTTTTGGCCGATCAGTCGTAGCTATACGTGTCAATCTTTGACCGGATTTTCTCTTTTAACTGTGATGGAAAAATAATTTTTGATTCAAGCCAATTGCTGACCAATGATTCTTAATTTTTTGCTGGTTTTTGGCATCTGGTTCGAAGAGTAGGCCGATGAGTCGTAGCTAAAAATGTTAAATTTGTCTAGATTTTCTCTTGAGACCGTGACCGACAAAAAACTCTTGAACCAACAATGGGCTACGGACAACAGATCTCTATTGATTCTCTATTGATTTTTAACCCATGCTTCCTATTTTTGCATGCTTCATGAAAAACTGTCTATTTATATTCGACCTCCGTAGAAAACTTCACAAGTTACTTTAGCAGTTAGCCTTAGCTTAATTGTATTTAGATTAACCTAAGATTTTTTGTTTCTTCTGATAATGTATGATTACCGATTGAAGCCTAAGAATAACTGATATTTTATAATCGCAAAGAAGGTGAGTTTGAAGATACCCTTAGTGTTGATAAGTCTTTCAGGATCCCTTCAATTTTTCAGTTTGAGAATATCGTTTTCCCGTATCTTTAATGTTTTGACATGTAATATTGACATTTATCAGCGTAAACATTGGGTATAAAGAGATTTTCGTGTCTTTCAAAGCGCAAAATAGGGAGCATGGCTCCATAACTCGTGGCCTTTTCGGCATTTAAATGCTACCCCTCTCCTGTACGAATTTCGAAGAAGTTTGTTCATGCCATTTTTGCTTCATTGTAGAAAGAATCATATTTAGTGATAATATTTGCACTGTGATGAAAATCTAGTTATTTAGAAATGCCGGGTATCGAAATGTACTTAGAGCTTGGTAGTTGTAAGGCAATATACATTGTTAATAAACAATTGACATTCTAATGGTATTTGTAGATATGCCAATAAAGTCCTAATATAATCATCTAGTCTTCAAGAAAGGAACGAAGATATTTCGAATGTGTTGTATCTCGATATCATTGTGTTGAGCCATTACTTGAACTAGGAAATATCGTCTTTAAGACAAAGCTGTACCATTTTATAAACATTTTTGGTTAATGGTCAGTTATATGGTGACCGAAGCATGTAGGCCGAGCTGTACACGTTTTAGTGTATAGAACAGGACGCTTCTTAGTTGCAACTCCGGGTTTCCCGACCGATAATACACTGAGTGGGCAAAAGTATTGCACAGACGGAAACAGAAATGACGGCACTGCAGCAAACATTTTCAACAAACCAAAGTTCAAGTGGCCAAAGAAAGTTTCACAAAAGTTAAAAGATGACTTTCTAACTGGAATATGTTTGAAAATTTATCAAGGTTTGATGCTGGAAATAGTAAATGGAAGAATATTCTCGATTTTTGCCTATTTCTAAACAATATCGACAGTTGCAAAAACACAAAAATTGAACCATGATGATTGAAGTGCCTGTGAAATATGTGCTATCAAAAAGCTTATCTTTGCACCAATTGGCAATATTTGCAATATTAAAATTAACTCAGGGGTACTTACTTTATGATTGAGTCTCTAGAACTGCTCATTTTCCTCACTTTTTTTGGAGAATATGCTAAATGTTTTGCTCAGAAATTTTTGGAGCCGCAATTGGCCTAATTGCAACGGCCGCTTCGTGAGATGTTGCAGCAAAATTCAGTCAATAAAATGTGTTACAAATCGTCAAGTCAATTTTTTCCAACCGATTGCGATGTTGTAATGAGAACAAATAATGCTGAAAATAGCATAAAAAAGCATTTTATCCTCTCATTAAATAAAAATAACAGGTTCACTCGAGTGCCTCAATGGCTGTAAATGAGTGGACATAATAAAATAGCTTAAAGAATGCCACTTTCCACCAAATGCAAGGCCATTAATGATCAACTTGGTACTCCAACATCTAAATGTGATCTTGCAAATGTTTTTCTGAACTTATCATGTCGCGATCAACAGTACCTGTTACAAAACTTTCTGACCAACTTCTAGCAATTCTCACAAAGGTTTCAAAGCTGCGAGACTGTCCGATAAAAAGTTACATTTTTTTACTTTTTAAAAAGTAACTTTTTTCATATTTAAATCAAAACTGTTGCCAACAGTTTGAAAATTGATTCGATTGGTTATTAACTTTAAAAAGACGCCTAATGGCTTCACAGAACGGTTTTCTTTTCGATCACCATGTTGTTTACAACGCGATCGCCATTACTCATTTGTCAAGCCTGTGGAATACTTTTTCTCACTAAGTGTATGTTTTGCAGACAAGGTGTTTGTCCATGCCAAGCGATTAACTGTACCAGGTAGGTATGATCGCTTTGAAAAGCACCAGAAGAGAAACTATAGATATAGCAATATGAGTCGGCTTAATATGGAAATGGTGCTTTGATCTTTTATTGGTCAGTGCTGAAGTTTGCTTGGCGATGAAGAAAGTAAATGATTAAGGAGCGTAATGGAAGTTGTTTCAGACGTTTCCTATAAAAATTGATTAATGGGAACAGGTGTTTAACAGTATCAAAACTTGGTGATAGTTTACGGTGTCCTTTACGTAGCTTTGATAGCTGTGGAATCAATAAGCTTAGCCTACAATGAGCATAGTTAAATCAGAACAGAGATCTTTATTCTGTGGTTAATGAACCTAAGTCAGCGATGAAAAAAAGCTTTCACCCTAGCTTACATTTGATAGAAAGCCACCGTGAAGATGTCGATGCTTTCAGTTTCAGAAGTGCTTCAATTGTTCACGTTCTTGAGCACAATCTCAATACCAAGAAAGCCACACATAGTAACAGTATCCCAGCTAAGATTATCAAAGATAACGTTTGCATAGTTGTCTCTCACCTGCTGACCTCTTCAACAAAAGAGTGAAAGAATAATTTTTTCCTAAAGGACGGCAATGTCAGTGCGCCTTTCAAGAAAAGTGACTCATTCCAAAAATAAGAACTATAGACCGATAACCGTATAACTTTCACTCTCTAAAGTTTTTGAGAGTCTTTTGACAAATCAAATGCTAGTTTTTGTTATGAAGTTTCCCTGGCCTAGCCTTTGCGTCTATCGACAGGATTGCAATGCTCAGAATCCTTTGTCTTGATTTGATATGATCATAGTCTATAGAAAAATTATGATATGACAGATAATCACGGAACTTGTAAGAAAACGTCAGAGGATAGGGGTTTTGTTATGGTAGCCCTTATAGACTTGTCTAAGGCCTTCAATCATCTCGTCCATGAACAAAATTGGTTTGCACAAATCTGCATAGATTTGAATGCGGAGAAATGCTATCTCCTCATATTCAGCAAGAAGGATACTGAAATCTCAATAAAATCGAAAAAAAATTGTACTACGAACAGCGGCTGTTTGGGAAATGTTAGGACACCGTAGTCTTATATGTCTCTCCTTGCAGCACTTGAACTTTTTACCACTAACATTTTTTTGAGATATATTCAGTCCAAGATGGCCCTTAATCTAATTTTACAATCTTGTTATACAAAATAACGTAACTACGCTTAAAAATGTTTATTTGCAGCGTTAAAACAGCAATATAACAGAACATAAAATTAAGTTTTACAGATTCATATCATAGACGATGATTTTTAGCACTATACTATGACACTGCGAAACGAATACAAAAAATTGCAAAATATCAACCTTTCTTTCTTTCAGTCTACATGAATTTGTGATGTATTCTGTGCTGAAGCTGATTGGAGTGAAATAAAGTTTCTTGACGTTATCAACACTCGAAAAAATTAAAAGGCAAGGATCAGCAATCGACAAAAATTTAGAATCTGTTGTCCGTTTCCTTTTCTTCGTTGTTGCTATTATTTTTCCATCACCGTGTAAGGAGAAAATCCTGTCAACGACTGAAAAATTGAACCATTTTTTATAGCTACCATTGATCAGCCAGTAAAACCTCTCTATGCCTTATGCAGCGTAGGAGCCTTCACACTGCTTTTGTGAAAAGTTCATATGTGCACCGATTGATTATTGCTCTCACCAAAAAATATTTACATTCCATGGACAAGACACTAGTCTAGAGCAGATGACGTCAACCTCTCCTTGAATGTCTTCAACTAGAACTTGCTTGCAATTTTAGAGGTCTTTGTGACGTCGCTTACTGCGCTCATTGGAGCAATTTGACTTCTGAAAATGAATCCAATTAAAAATCTTCTCACAACGCTGTTGCCATAAGCGAATAGGATAGCATTTACTAAAGCATTGAAAAACACAATTATATAAGACCAATATTCTAGTGCGTTTATGGTTAATGGAGGATTCCTCTTCTCCTGGTACTTGTAATACGTCCATATTATGGAGCAAATGTTGTACGGTAGATACAGAACCAACAAAGCACCCAGGACAAAACGAATCGTTTTCGTTGCCGAGATTTCTCGTCTCGTTTCTCGGTTACCCGAATTTTCTCCGGCATCTCTCAGCATTTTCTTAATTTTCTCCGCATGAGTGGCAATTCTGCGAAACACCATCGAATACAATATGAAAATAAACAGAATACCAAACAGATCGGATAAAGTCAACACGACTTGCAGTGGGAAAGAAGGAAACGCGATCGATATGCAGGCGATTATTGCCGATGTGATGAAGCTAAACACAACGATCACCTTCATGCGAAATTCGTTCATGAACTTATTGTACTTTTTGAGTTTCGTCACGTGAAGATACCGATCCATAGATACGCACATCAACATGAAAAAGGAGAAATATGCGAGAAGAAAGGCGCAATATTGAAGAACCAGTTCAACAACACAGTTGCGGTACATGCCATTCAAAGCTGCCTTTGCAGTAATGGATGGCATGATGAATATTCCAATGCCAAGATCTGAAATATTCATCAGGAGAATGAATTTGTTTGTGATCGTGTTTAGCTGCTCCATTTTGTACAGTCCATAAATTAGTGCTGCGTTCGAGACGATGGTAATTGGTGACAAAAGGGCGGTAAAAAATGACCAAGTGATCAAATGGAGCGACGGCATGTCTAATGGCCATAATGACGGGCAAAAGTATGGTTCTCCTGGGCACGAGCGGTTCATCTTTTCTTTTTTTTTAAGTCATGCGCCATTAATTCTGAATGCCAAATTTTACGAATGGCAATTTCCTTGTAGCGTCACTGTGTTCGCTTCATGTCGCTTTTGTGTCCGTAAAAGAGCAGTTTGTTTCTAAATGTGCGCTGCTCTGAAAATTCTCGCTAAAGATCATACGGAAAATCCACCTGAAAAGTTAAAGCCAGTACCACGAAGAGCATAAGACGGTAAAGATTATCATGTAACGGAATATCCTTAAGTTGATGATGGTTATTTCAAACTTTTTTTGAATTTATTCGTTTGCAATAGGAAGAATCTCGTGTGGATTAAACAGTACACTATGCTAATTAACGGCGACGACAAAAGGAAACGAAATACTGTTTTCTTAACGATGATAAAACAAACACTAAGTTTTTTGTAAATAAAGCAGAGGCGTTGATGGAATGGTTCAAATCTAGTTAGAAGAAAGTGTGTATTGAGCATTAAAAGACTATCGTCAACTTTAATAAAATTGATTGATATTAATCCCTCTAGTTAACAAACTGTACAAGATAAACATTTAATCTTAACGAAAAATCGACTTTGTGTTTGAAGTTTTTTAGATTATGGCACGAATACAAAACAGAGAAACAAAAATGTTCCGCAAAGGAAGAAGAAGGTCAAATAACCATTATTTTTATTCGAGAATTCTTGTAATTAACCAACGTATTCGACACAATACTATCAGGCATTGCATACAAATTACACTGGCTGCTTTTTGACTATCTTAAAGTGCAACGCATCGTATTTGAAAACTTACGGCTAATACTGTACCACTTCACGGGATAATTTCATTCAGCTCATCCAAAAGATATTTGTCATTTGGACCCTTTGCCTCTTATAAATTTCAAAAGACTATCATGCTTGTTTTCCGGAGGAGAGTGCGATTTCGTGCCTTTCGAGAATTATTCTGGCTCCGTATTGTTTTCCTTTGACGCAAATAATGCTAGTTTCTGCCAGGGGCAGGCACTTGGCTAAATGTTGGGGGAGGGGCGCAAGTCTATTTTTATGATAAGATGACGTCATATTTCCAATTGTTTTAGAACAAAAAGCCATTGGCCTCCAAATAATGTGAGGGGGACCCCAATGTATTTGACACTGGTTCTTGCTAATCATCTAATGGATTTTTGTTACTTTAAAATAAGTTGTACATAGGCGTTTCTTAGTTTTTATTTGTTAAGATTATTATAAAGATTTCAAAGACTTGGCTTCTTGTTGCTTTATCGCGATTCTAATGCGTAGGATTTTTCCTAAATTCCCCAAGGTGAGGAAATTCACCTCCTCTCGAGTACGCTCTGTCTTGAACGATCCCTGAGCTTGCTTCTTCAGTCATGTATACCTAGATCTAATTGTTGGTATCTTAGTTCAATTTGCTAATCAATTTTAAGACTGAACGTTACTTACTTTTCTTTTGACAGAGAATTTGTCGAATGTTTTCCGCTGATGGCCAAGCAACTATCAATTTTATCACAGAAGATCGAAAGCATCATTTGGACGAATAGGTTTTCCCTCAAAGAAAGTCATTTGGTATGTTTCTTGTTGTTTTTTTAATTAAAAATTGTTGTATAATGGATATTTACAATCAATATGTGCTCTTAGTTCCACATTCGATTGGCAGGAGAAAAAGAAGTTTTTGGGACAAGCAACAACTTAAGTTGCTTCTTCAATGACGTTGTTACAGGATATTTCCATATCCCATCCACTGTTTTTACACGGTTGTTCTGAGCTGACATCATGTTGGTTTTTCTGCTGAAATACTTTGCTGTTACTTTTCAGTACTTATTGATCATGTGATTTGGCATTAGGCGTTATCCTAATTTAGGACTCCCAATTCACTTTAAAGACGCTATTCGCAGCTTGGTCATCCTACCGCTTGACTAGGGTATCCATATCCCCATAATTTGAATGAGAAAATTAATCATATGTTCTATGATCTATGAAATGTGACAGCTGCAGAAACCGAATTTTTTTCCTTCATGCTAAAGCCTAGCCTGCATCCCAGTCCAGTAATGTCGTAGCATTTGTGGACTTGGGCACAGGCTAGCTAAGGCCCTTAGTTTGCCCTTAGGTATTTTAGATTTAGTGGATTATTGTAGAGGGGGGGGGGGTTGTAGATTAATCTTACTAATTGCTATCAGTTACATGTTTGCTTTGCAATAGATGCCTCTTGTTGATAGTAGTCTGCTAAATGCATCTATTGAGTGGTGGTTCCAAAGAGATTGGGTATATTTGGAAGGGATCTGTTAAAACATGAAAATCATTTATTAATAAATATGTACTGGGTAGGACTGGGTTCAATTTTGCCTGAAATAAAGAAATTTTTTTTAAAGTAGCTGAAATTTAAAGGATGCAAAGATGTGACGGTCTCAAAATTTTTCAAAGTTCTCGCCCCCCTTATAGAATATATGGGGTTTTAGGTACATCTAGTACCGTGTTTTCCGAAATCATCCACAAAAAACAAAAATCTACGGCATGTTTTGCAGCTTGTTTCACTGTTGCCTGCAAATGCCAGCTGATTTACTCTCATTGCCAGCAAATTTTACTTGATATAACTACAGGATTTCTTGCCCCAGTTACTAGTCTTATTTTTCTGGTTTTCAAACACTGGTGTTTCATCTAGGACACAACGTGACAAAATATCAGACTTTTGATTAATAGTTTTAAAGTGTCATTCAGCAGAAAGTAAAATTCTACATTCAGTAAAAAATTGAATAAATTTCAAGTTAATTATTTTTACGTAGAGCATTCACCTACGTTCTTTGTTAAATTTTGTCGCTCTGCTGCACGCGTTTGGTTGGTAAAGATGTATTTGAATCGGAGTGGTCCCTCAAAGATTACTTCTGTCTCTTCTGCTTGTTATATCTTATGGTAAAATACGTGCTATTTCTTTTGATGCGTTGTAGTATTATTGGAACGTGTTTCAGGCGTCTTTAGGCTTGTATAGCTCCAGTGCTTGTGGATCTCACGTTCTCTATGTTATCTGCTGTTTCTAGAAGTATTCCAGTCTGTACGATGGTAGAAACTGCTGGCCCCCTTTAGGCCCTATTTCGAAACAGAGAAGTTTGCATCCGATCATTTTTTCGACGTTTTGAGGCACATTCAGGACGGCATTGAGTCCAAAGGAAGGCCGATACATAACTAGACAAGGGTATATAGAGTTGGATGATTTTACCGTTGTGTTTCGACCTTTCTTAATTTCCTGACAAAGCGTAACTATACCACCAGTGATTTTACTTAAATTCCATTTCCTAGAGACCTTTTATCCGAAAGATAGAAGAAAGTTTTTGAGGAAGGCAAATAAGGAAGAGTTTCTTTCGAAGGAAGGTTGCGGCAATTTCTGAACTCTGTTTTTAGGTCGCCTTCAGAAGATTTTCTCATGGTCGTCCCAATCCATTGATCACATTGATTTTTTGAGATTTTGATTCAGCATTCATTAACTCTTGTTCTCGCTCTAGACCCGTCTGTGACACTGAACTCTTTGAGCTGTATTCTTTGAACGCCATAATTGGTGATGATCTTGGTCATACCCAATCTTTTTTAAGTAAATGCAACCATTTTTTCTGAAAAGTCTTTCTTAGCCATCTCTTGTTTTCGAGCAGCAGATTTTCTTAAGGGTAATCAAATCCCATTTTCAGAACACAACTATCAGGACGTTGTCGTTGAGGTTGGCTGAGTTACAAAGTTTCTATCAGGCCCTGGAGGAAAGTAGAAAACTGATGCAGTCAAGAATTCGGCAGCAAGAAAAGGAGAACGAAACAAGCCTGAGAATGAAGTATCCCTAAGAACAAATCTACCTCGTGTTTTAACATTAACGGTTCCATTCATTTTTTCATTCATTTTAAGAAAATATTTCTCTTTGAAAAGAGGAAGTGATTAGTCCTATGCATAGGAAGTATGTTGTTGCATGGCACTTCTATTCCGTTCTAGTTTCATCTTTTTATCGCGTTCCATCCTTTGAGTTCTGATTGCCTCTGCTAACAAGCGTAAAGCGTGTTCAAACCCACTGTAATATCTTCAAACTCACATCATTTTATAGACAAATATCGCCAAGATGTATTTGATCGGGACTTTTTCCCTCGGATGTAGGATACGTGATAATAAAATTGGTTATCATAAACAATCGACGTCTCCTTTTCCTCATTTTCTTATTGTTTGGTGTTTTTCAATTGTTTTATGTAACTACTTGATGTTGAGAAATCTTTGTTCTTCTCTTATCTTCATTTCTTATTTAAAATTGACTCCATAGAACGTTAACACGGAGTCACGTAAACATGAAGTCACTTCCTTGCCTATTATCGCATCGGGCTGTTCTTCTGCGATAAGTGAGAGAACGCTCCACACGCTTAGCACCTTCTGTGATAATGTTTCTGGTCATTGTTGAAGACTACAGGCAAATAACAACGGCACCATAGCCACTGTGATCATTAACAACTGCTATAAATCTTTCGTTATTACCATTGTCAATAGAACAAGTAAATAGCACACTATATTCTAGAACAACCCAAAACAACAACAAATGGTACAAAAGAAATGAAAGATTATTTCAAAACAAAAATATTGACAACAATCTTTGGTGGTACAAAGTTTAAAAATGGTAATAAGGAAGTAAACATTTTGAAACAAACTAGGGCATCAAGATTGGTGATCAATAAGGCAAGCGGCACTGATTGGGCTACCTCAACAGTCATATGCTCACGTTTCTGATCAGCCTTTTTTCGATCCACAATGGGTATATATTTTTACTAGCTTAGAGTTTTCGATCTATTTTCCGACGTTTAATACTCTGATGAATGTCAGATGAAAAGCTTTAGTATGTTTCAAAATGTTTACTCTTTACAAAATTTAGGCCGTTTGTTATAGTTTGTCACAAGAATCTTGTGGACAGCCTATCTAGCGTCTCTTTTTGCAAACTTTTTGCCAAGGCTATTATTTTCTTGAAAATCTTAATGATGAAGAAATATACTTGTCTAGAATCGTTTTTATGCTTCTCAGGCGTACTTCCAACCTTGACCAAGTTAAAAATAAAAATCTGCTGTCGATTTGGCTTAAACCGTGTTTTTGATTTGACCTTTCCTGCTGTTGTCGCGTACTATTTTCAACAACAACTGCTAGTTAATGTTCAAATCTGCGATCAGCACTAGTCATATCTTTTGTTCCTAAAAACTCATCTACCTTATCAGTCGCCTTGTGATCGCATAGTAATAGTAAAGTACTTAGTAACAGCTTAGAACTTCCCTGTTCTACCCATCTGTACAGTTCTGCCTTTACTGCATCGACAAATCGATGCAAGACTGGTTTACATTAATTAAATTTTTTTCATTATGCTCAATTTTCTTAAATCATTTTGCAATAATTAAAGTAAGCAAGTATAACTTAGTACTCTCTTTTATCTCTTGGAACATTTTCCTGTTAAAGTATTATCAGAAACAATTTTTGGGTGTTTACAAGCTCAATTTGCTAATTGGCCTTGAAGACTGGTTGTCTCAGTCATATCTGGTTCACATTACAAGTGCTGGCAATGTTGCATTGGATCGCGTCATGATTATAGGGAGTGTGTATATCGGATCCATATTGGAGCATAAGTGTATTGGCTCCAAATGCTCCAACCACAGTTAATGGAAGTTTCTGATTGAATCGCATTTCTAGTATTTGAATGTCTCTTGTCACTTTTTGGCTTGCGTGACTGATTAGCTCGTATCACCAGAACTTGATTGCCTGAAAGGCTCATATCACATGAATTTGTTTGTCTGATTGGATCGAATCACAAATATTTGATTGTTTGGTAAGATCGCATTGCAAGTAATTGACTGATTAGCTCGTATCACCAGAACTTGATTGCCTGATAGGCTCATATCACATGAATTTGTTTGTCTGATTGGATCGAATCACTAATATTTGATTGTTTGGTAAGATCGCATTGCAAGTAATTGAATGTCCGGTTCGCTCTTGTCATGTTTTGGCTGGCCTGACCTAGTTCGCATCACAAAAATTTGATTTTTTGTTTGGATCGCACCATGGGTACCTTTTTCGTTGAATGTGTCACGAAACCATACGTGATCAACTGTACCAAATTATCATAAACAGACTAGTTTTCAGTTTGTCCCTAGCTACGTTTGATTTTTCACATATGCAGATTCGATGCAACGTAGCCATGTTATGTTACATTGGCATTTTATTACATTGGAAAATATCTCTAAAAGTCCTACGTAACCAAAAGACAAAATATCCCCGAAAACAATTTCATAGCTGATCCATGCCAATTTCACTTTGTTACCCAGACCTCAAAGAAATTTAGAGTGTGATGTCTTTGAGAAATGTTATCGATTTTTTTATTTTTGATAACAAATCCGGCAATATTCTTGAAAGAACTGAGCTTCGCTGTTGATTTGACCTATCTCGTAGTTTTTAGAACCAAATGATAGTAATCTTACGGAAAGAGCATGTGCTCATGATGTCATATCCTATTTGTAACACGTAACCCGTAGTCCCTATTCTCCACCCCTCAAATGAATGCCCAATTAATCATGTTTCAGATCAAATAACAACCGCCCTTTTCAACTTCCCTTAGAAAAACGCCCCCGTCGTAGAAGCCGTCTGTTAAAAAATGTAGAGAAAGTAAACAGGATAACGTAAATCTTTGCTGGTTTTTTATGGAACTGATAACGTCGTGGCAATGAATTCAAGAGAAAAAATTTGTCTTTCATGAAATCATGCATTGGCTGTTTATGGCTTGGAAGATACACTTATTTCTTGTCTCAACGAAGAAATGCTCTAGTGGATCATGTCGACACTAACCATGAGCCCCGACAAAGGTTGAAAAGTGGGGGGGGCCAAGGAAAAATTTAACACCCATAACAAAAGATTTTGAAAAAAACTCTATTGTTTTGCAAAAAAGTGGGGGGGGGGGCCAAGGCCCCCCCCTTCATCGGAGGCCCTGCTAACGCATCTTCTACAAGACAAGAAATTTGAAAGTACCTGTTCTTTATATTTGAACAGGATAAAATTCAGACAGCTCCATCCTTTAATAGCATTTTTGGAAAGTATGATGTTCATATTTCATTATTTTTCACATTTTTACGATTTTGTTTGCTGTTTTCTTCTTTTTTCTTAAGATAACATTATAAACCAAAAATCATATGCTGTACTTTTTGTTATTTGACTTTTAAATTCAAAATATGAAAAAGGACCTGCTCACCTATCCCCACCTCAAAAATTAAAGAACGCGTCAGGCGTTTTTTCAAAGCAATATTATAAAAATGCCCTTATGCATTTGTTGTTATGAAAATGTCATACAACTGTTCTCGAAAACTTTGCTAGCAGCTTCGAAAGTTTCTTGAAATCAATCAGTTATAATGTCATCATTTTCCTCAAAGTCACCAGGATCAACACACCAATTCGACTTACGGCCTCGTTTTGAAAATTTCTCCTACGACTTTTTTAAGCTCAGATTTGGTTTCATCGCCATAATTTTAGACCGGGTACAATTTTTCATATTGTTTGTGATTGTATTTTAGATTTTACGGAGCAATGAAGTTCGAAAACTTGTAAGGGATTTGACCGCAAAAATCATTCCGGGGGAAACTTTACCCCCCTAGTCGCCAATAACGGTCAAATATTAATGTTGTCATAAAATTAATATCGTGAGCAATACCGTAATGAAAACTTCTAAGTAGACTAAAATCATTGCTCTCATTTCGAATCTGAGGTCAACAATTTTGTACAGTAGAATTTGAAGAATTTTTCAAAATGAGGCCGTAAGTCGAATTGGTCTATTGATACCCCCTGAGACATTTTGTAAATAAATTTCGACTGACTTCTAAGGTGTACAACTAAGTGTTTACAATGGCCGTATTTAATTCACACAATCTTATCGTCATCACACACGTCAAGAGACACACTGAATGCACATGTTTCCTTTGTTTACCATTGGGGGGGGTCAAGAGGAGGGCTTTACAGAGAGGGGGGCACATTTTAAATATTTGATTGGTAAGGGGGGCTTAATAGAGAAAGGATCCCAAAAGAGAGGGACTTAATAGAGCTTTTAAGGTACTTTTAGAATTTGAATTGAATATTACAGTGGATTAGGACAGTTTGAAGTCTAACAATAATTCTGAATAAATAATAAATGAATCAGTGTAATGTTGTAATTTCTAGACTGCCCCACCAAACTTTTGGCAGTAAGAACCTAGTCACTTTGTTTCATTTAAAATAATGTTTCAAACAGTAAAGCAAGTAGTCAGGTAACATCCCATAATAACAAATAGTAGGGAAGACTTGGGGGCCTAATAGTCCCCATCAGCAGTGTGTCAGTTGTCAATGCCTTTGGAGGAGAAATTTTGGCATAGCATCCAGCAGTGATACTCAAATCTACTCTGTGCCATGCATAACAATAAAATAGTTGTTGAAAACCTGGGAAAAATAAAGTATTTGATGTAGAGGGGGAGAGGCAAAATGAATACTGTCCATTAAAGCACGCTATTCACATTTGTTCATGAATGATGATTTGTAAAATATAACCTGCAGGTTTTGGTATTCCTGGGTGAAAAATTCCCAGTTTCTAATATCAAATGTTTATCATTTTGTAAAGTATTTTGTCAATGGCTAAAAGTAGCATCTGACTAAATGATAGGTAACAGAAAAAGGTATTTTATTTTGGCTTAGACCTGGCACTCCCAACTTAGAACAATTATATATACTTTATTTATAGGAGGTCCAAAAGTGTGCATAACATGCTGTCCTAAGAAACAGCTAATGTTTTAATCTAAAAGACCTGTTTAAAAGATGTATACAAATGTGGAAATAAAAGAAAAGCAAAATATTTTTCTTTAAATTTTCATAATCAAATTATTAAGCTTGTTAGAACCTTAGGGGCTCATTCTCAAGATTCCTAAGTAGGTAAAAAAGAAATTTAGTATAACAATGGCAGCGTATTGCCTTGTTTAGTTTTGATAGCTGATTTGTATTTTTCATTCACATATAACATAGCATTTGCTGTCATGAGGTAATTCTTCTCCCTACATGTTAAGCAACTTGAAATTTTCACCATTTTTGAAAAATATTTAAAAAAGAAAAGGATATAGAAACACTATAGAAATAATGGTCAAATAAATATGCATCTGATTAATTCTTCTGCAGCTGAATACAAGGTGATTAACAAATAAGCAAAATGTACAGGAAGTTGGGGGACTTGCACAAGATTTTCAGCTATTCCTCATGCTAACAGATATGTTTAAGGATATATATTATCTAACATACAACTGTCCACAAAGTATATTTGCTGTAAATAAATCTACTACATTGTGCAATATTAAACCAAAAGTTATAATTCTGTAAATTATCTCACGATCAGAGATTTTCTTGAAAATGCTTTTTATAGTTACACCTTAGCTTCAGTTACTACAAATCTACCAAGAATACAACTTGAAGAGTTTTTTGACCAAAAAATAGTATGAAAAGGTGAATAAATATCTATTCCAAGAAAAGACAATGTTAACTTAACTAGCTTCATGGAGCAACAGACAATTGATTCCACGTGAAAGGTAGAGGAAGGACTATTAACTTATTGAAAAACATACCCAGTTTAAAATTTATGGGTCTTGCCAAATCATAAAAGCATACCAATGAGCATGTTTAAACTTTCAGTGAAAATGTGTAGTTAATCAGGTTTTAAAGCAAAACAACAAGCTTTTTACCAATAATGCAAAAATTACCTTGCATTTTTGCAAATTTTGCCACCAAAGGCACCAGAACGAAATTAGGCATTTGAATACAGGTTGCTCTAATTGTATTAAGTGCAATTCATCTAAGGTAGTTAAGAATGGGAACCCCAGTTACAACACACTTAGCAGGAAAGAAGCCACTTTTTAGCAATACTTTAATAAGTCTAGAATATTTCACACCAAACAACCTCAGCTACTTTACAGTACTACAAGCAAACTGCATTTTGCCCATGAGCACATTTTTGGGGGGATTAAAACCTAGGCATAATTTGGGGAATTCTTGGGGGATTAAAGCTAGGCATAATTTGGTGAAATTACTTCTTTCAATACTTTCTAGTCAGAAACTTAATAGATTAGGTGACTTAAAACTTAATAAATGAATGCTAATAAAATGCAATTGGTTTGAAGACAATAAAAGCAAAATTACTATCATAGTTGTGAAAACCAGTGAAAGACAAAAATCAAATGCTTTATCATAGCTAATGTTGATCTGGCTTTTGTTAACCATAAAAACAAAAACATGCAACTCATGTTTCTGGCAAGGTATTAAGATCTGTGTGTGTAGACTCCCCTATTTTGATATTTCATATACCATTAAATTCAAACTTCATTTTATAAAAAAACATGATATATTTCTTTCAAACAAAAATAAATTTTACAAGAAATTACTTTTTTACTTTTTGTAGAGTTAAGAAGGCACACGATGGAATTATTCTGAGGTACATAATCAAAAGAAAATTTCAAAAGCTTTCTTATTCATACTATCTTTTAGAAAAAGCCATTGATATTTCTTCCTAGATATATTTTGTGCAATACAGAGGAAAAAACAGAAGCACTGCAAAATTTTAAACCAAAATTTCATGCTTGAGAACAAATTAGGAATTCTTACCAGATCCAATAGGGCATTGCTATTGGAAAAAAGCTGTAAATGGCTTAAAATTTGACACTTACATGCATTAGAATCATGGAAAAATGTTCAATAGATTGGGAAAATGCTAATTTGGATATCACAACGAACACAAAATATCATGCTGAGATTTATCACAATATTACGGTTAAGACATATTCTGGAGAGTTTAATTACCTTTGATTTTAAAGAAGGAATGGGTTCGCACTTTGAGTTCCAGTATTAGATTGGTCTGGTATAAGAGGGGTTGGTAACAAGACATCTGCCGGTGATCCACTGGCTGGGGCCGCAACAAATGAAGACTGCTCAGAGCGTAGTTCATTTATAGACTTTGCCTTTGGTTTGTCAACAGCGAAGGGATTGGTTGCTTTTGGCACTAAAGTAGTCGCAAATGGATTTGTTGTTGCAGAATCAGAGCTTTTTGATCCCAGAATATCATCAAGATCTACTAGCTTTGAGTTTGTACCAAGGAAGTCAGATTTTTGCTCATTTGATTGAGGTAATACACCACTAACTCCTGTAAGATCAAATGGATTGTTGGCCTCCATTGATTGCATATCTGTTGGGTCTGCCCTTGGGTCAAAACCATTACTGTTACTCTGAGAGCTAGGCAATTGAGAACCAAATGGATCAGAAGGAACATTTTGTAAACTGGTCACAGGTGAAGTCGCCCATGGATCGACATTTGTTTGTGGTGATGCAACCCATTGATCTGGTGCTGTTTTTGGAAAATTTGCTGATTGGTTCCAAGGATCTGGTGCTGGAGCTGGTGCACTTGTTATTGGTGCCCATGGATCTGGCTGGGGCTGTGGGTTGGTGTTAAATGAACTTTGAATTGAAGTAGGAGCATTGGTTGTTTGTGTACTCCAAGGGCTATTTGCAGGTGAGCTAAATGAAGGCTGCTCTTGTGCAGGGGCTTGTCCTGGGCTGGCCCATGGGTCAAAGGGAGTGGCATTTTTGGTTGGGCCAGGAGATGGGGCAGTTAAATCCAATAATGTGGAGCCCCCTCCTTCTTGCTGCATTGTACCATTCTCCTTCAAAGCCATGGCCAGACGTTTCTGATCTCCATCTCCAAGTCTTTTATCTTGTTCTGCCTCTTCTCTGCTCATAGCAAGTGCTATCTGCAACTGCATTTCCTCCTCAGCTTCATTTGATGGCCTAGCTTTTTCATAATCATTACTTAGCTTACCATCTTGACTGTCTGTACTCTTTTGGTCTGAATCCCAACCTGGTGGTGATGAGTTATCATCGGTGCCACCTTTTATGTCACCAGTAGCTGTTGGATAGGATGAAGTAAATTTCTTGTTCTGTCTGAAGTTCTTGTTGCCAACTCCACCCTGCGACTGTGCAAATCTTTCCTTCGCCTTGAGTGCCCTTTGCCGTTCGTTCTTCAATCTTTCATCGTCTTTTAGCAACGAAACAATTTGTTTTGACTTTTCTCTGACGTTAACTCCTTGATCTTTTCCATCTTTGTCAATGAACTGAAAGTCTTTGAGTGTCTGGATAGCGAAGAGGTTTTCACGACATTGCTGTGCAACACGTTCACTACCTGTCTTGATTATATAGTCCAGAACTGTTAATGATTTATACACATGTCGCCAATTTTTACCGTGGTCATTTAGGCGCTTCCACAACATACTCATGATAGAGGAAAATGCCGATACATTATACGTGGCGTCTGCTATCTCTCCCATTAACGAACTGGAAGGCCCCCATGGGTCGTTTGAAGTTGCCTCCCGAACTTTCACCTCAATGTCATTAAAGTTTCGCACGACATTCTTCACCGTTCGCCTAAAAGCCATGACAAATACTTCATTCGACACTTAACTGAGCCGTAAGTAAAGCGATCAATGACTAAAATAGATGCTACCTTTTCTTACAGCTATGTTTTTGGCAACTCCGCAGATGTCCTAAGTCATCCTTGACAGCTAGCATCTACATTTCATTCTCAATCCACCTATGAATGGACTACGCATGCGCCAAATTCTTTCGAATTCCGGCCCGCGGTTTTGTTTTCCATCATTCCAGCCACATCAACCATCTTTGCTGGATGAGTCAACGCGTATTTCTAATTCAGGCATAAGTAGAAATAATATTTGTGAAAAGGATACACCTACGTATATCACTGTTCCGTAGCGTGGCTTTTGATATTCGGGCAGAGGGAGTGGGGCAATGGAAGGTAATGGATTTTTTTTGAATTAATTTTTAAATAGTTACATATTTTAATAAAATTAGGGCACTTCTCAACGTCACTGTGAAATTGCTTTGAAGAAAAGGGCTTGTCATGTCAACTTTTCCAAATCTTGTTTTAGTGTAGCTGGATACTGTCACCATTTGGCCTATTTGGCCTAAAAGAAACAGTTAAGTCCTGCTGAGTACAGTAGAAAGGGGCACTTTAGGGGGGACACCGGTCTTTTAGAGAACAGGAACGAAAAAGTATTGTTCATCAGGGATCGTGGAAACGGTGGGGGGGGGGCTTTAGCCCTCAAAATAATTTCCAAAACATACTTAAAACCAAACAAAAATCGCTCTGTTTTTGGTTTTTTGCATTTGCCCAAAGAAAACAGATAACAGCTCAAGCTGATTTCCAATTACACTCTTTTTTTATAAGAACAATTTTATAAGAACACGAGCCTCAAAATGGGTCAAAATTAAAGAACAAATTAAGAACAAGCTGAGGCTGTGCTACTGTAAAATGAAACTTTGAACAACGTTTTATCTCAAACACGAGGATTTTCAGCCATGCGTGGGTGCTTTTTCGGTGAATATTAAAACATGGCGGCAAACATGGCATTCCTATTCTGTGTCTCTACGCACTTTGTTGGCAAAAGAGGCCTGAACACCTCCCCAGAACGAAAAGCTAGAAATCCCACTGCTTATACCCTATAAATTTAAGAACAAATTAGGAACAATCCAGCCTCAGATTTTCGGAAAAATTAAGAACAATCAGCCTGAACTCAAATTTACTGGTTTTTATAAAAAAAGAGTGTAGTGATTTTTGTCGCGCGCGCGACTTTTGGCGACCGCTTACATGGATGCGCATGCGTACATCGTAGTTTTTATGCGCTCTGTTGAAGCGCACGATCGCACAAAAAAGTAGAAGTCCATCCCAGTCCATTCTACTTTTTGTGATCGATCGCCCGACAGGATTATCACTAGCCAATCAGAATCCTCAGAAACCGCACCAAGACGTGCCAGTCCAACTCAATAACAACAACAAGTTCTCAACATGGCGTCGTAAATTACAATGGAGTAACTTCTTCTCGCAGCAAATCCTGCTGGTCTTAGCGCACAGAATTTTGCGAATTAAACTCTATTTACTCAAGAAGATACCAATCTAAATATTGTTCCAACTGCTAACGTCGATATCAACGGGTTGTAGGGGGAAACATTGAGTTTAATACCGAGTATTTTGTGTATCTTGTCAGAAACGAATCCTGCTTGTGGAACACTATCGCTGGCCTAAGGTCATATAAAGAGCAAGGCAAACAAATGATATGTTGCCACATGTCCTAACGGGTTGGTTTTATGGCGTAGGGCCGCAGCTAGTTATACCTTTACCCTCACATGTTGGTTTGTTGTTGTGCATATAGGTATGCTCAAAATTTAATTTTAAGTGAAAAGATTTTAACTTTTTGTTTACAACTATTTCACAATAAGAGTATTTTTCGCATTAATTTGATTCCATCTCAAACGCAGACGAAACAGAAGCAAATGCTTTTTTATCAATTTTTTTTGTTAATTAATACAGTTGATAAATTCAATAAACAGATTTAAATTTTTCCATAGATTCGTGCGGAAATATTTTTCTTCGGGTTAGGAAATGACTTTTTAGCCCATTCTTAAATAGGGTTATTATATTGGACTCTCTTATGTGTTTTAGGATAGAATTCCAGGTTTTTAGACCAGTGTGATTAAAACTTTTTCTACTGAAGTCTACTACTGAGCTTGAGAATCCGTGAAATCATAAGCCTGCTGTTGATGCCAAATCATGAGTGTCAAGCGCAAGTTGACTATTGTAGATGGCTGCTATTTATGTTTGCAGAGTGGTGTCGAGTCGGTGACGATGCCAAATATCTTATTCACCGGTCTCCCCTTGAATAAATCTCATAAAGCATGTTAGAAAAGAATCGTTTAAGTCGCCATTAATATCGACAAACCCATATTACACATATATTCATGCACGCCTTTTTATAAAAATCCTAACTCAAAACCTAGGTCATAAAAAGTTCCTAATTTCTGAACCTCTATTAGTCAAATTGCGGTACCAAGACCTCCATAATAGCTCCTTAATTTTAACTGCACAGGAACAAGGAAAAAGCCCAAAAGACAAAGAGGGCAGATGTAAAATTTATTTGCGTATCTTATGCTAATTTTTAATCTGCGTAAAAGTACCACGTCAACAAAGAAGTACTTTTGCATTTAATATAGAGAGAAGCAATGACTAAAGTCTTTATTATTAGAATGCAATAAATTTTGTCCATCCTTGACTTTTTGAAGAAAATTTTCATTTGGAGCCCAAATACGTTCTTAGATACATCCTAATAATTTTCGAATCCAATATGGTTTCAAGAAGAAAAACGCTTGATCTCGAATAAAAAACGCCTTTTCTTTCTTTTCACCAACGTCTGTCACTAGAGTTTAAGCATTTTCTGAACATCTGTCACTAGACTCTTACCCTTCCCAATTTCTCCCAGAAACAATAATCTGTGTTCTTCTGAGAAACGTCGATGTGTCTATCCTGAACGGTATAGTATTTTGTTAAACTTGGTCAGGGAGAAAAATTTCCTTTCACGTCGTCCCTAACCATGGTAGGTCCTCCTACATCACTAAACGTGATTCTCTGGCCCCCAGGTTCAATTTTTTCAAGCTGTCTCTGAAAAATGTTATCAACTCAACTATAAAAAAGTCAACGTGCTAAGAAATATCTGTAAATACCTTCTATAGGGCTGAAAAAACCTTAGTATATCTAAAAATCTTTTTTGTTTATTAAGTCCTTTGTCACTCAAACTATTTTCTTAAACCACTCTATAAATTGCTTTTTGGTGCCATCACCCACTGCACACTTTATATTCATTCGCTCTGCTGACACCCCCCCCCCCTCCCAATTGACATGACAGCTTTACGGCCCTGAAACAAGCTGAATATTTCAATCCTAAACATTAAACCAAAGATAATTCAGTCTTTAGTTTCACTTCTCATTGATCAGATGTTGATATTTAACATACGATTACTATGTTTTTGCATGTACAACAGCTACCTAATATCTCACTTAAGCTAGTAGGAAGAGAAGTTTTCTTGGTGCGAAGGTGTAAACAAGGTGTATCTTTCCCAAACGAACATGCTAACAACATTTCTGGAACATAGTCCTACCTTTGTTGTGTGTTTTCTGCACCTATGTTAATCAACCATGTAAATTCTTTTTACACAAAATAGACGTTAAATTTGTTTGATAACATTCAATGGCACATAAATCTAGCAAAAAACGGCGTGGATAAGGCCAATCAATTTGTTACTGAAAGTAGAAACTTTGTAACGATTCGAGTAGAAGAGTTGGAATGTCTGAGACATATTAGCTTGTAGACCTGTTTCGCACGTAGATTTGCCAATGTTTTGCGCCAGAGTTTTGGAAAGTTCGCCATTTTTACTGCCAACGACAGAGACATCAGATATGTTAATGCCTGTATTATACCTGATTTAAATTTAGCAGGCTTTTCTGATCAATATGATTATTTAAGGCACAGTGGCATGCATCAGATAAACGTCAACCAGGAAGGAAAAGAATTTTACCTAGAAATAGCTAAAGTCATAGGACATAATTTGGTACACAAACCCTATCTTGCCGATATGTAAACACGATCATTTTTGTATTGAGATTGTATGATCCAAGGCCTGCATTTGGTGACTTATGATTGGAAGAAATCGTCGCCAAAGGGATATACCAAGAGCAGACAAACAGGGGTGGTTTGATAAAGTGTTTCGTAATGATACACTAGATCGAGATTCAGAGGATATTGAAAGTGGACAACATAAATGCTATTTTTAAGTAATAACTGTGCTTGACGCATAGATTTATCCGTATGTAACAGAAGTCACTGCATAAATTGGTTATCAACGCACGTTTAATTAGTGCCTGGCGTGAATGAAGTAGAATAAAATTTCCAATTTTCAGAAATTGTGTGCAACTTTATATGACACAAAGCCTTTCTATGACTGAATTCATGTGAAGTTGGCAAACGAAGAACCGAACTAACAAGCAAAATGTAAGTATTCTAATTTCGTGCCAAAAGAAAAGCGAGTTTTCGTAAAATGAGATTAAGAAGATACAGCAAAAGACCAAAACGGAATTAGCATTCGAAAAGAAACCCTGCCTGACTTAATAATAGAAAATGTTTAGGAATATGCTGTTGACGATGAGCAAATATTTCTTAACGACCTTTTTTCAGTTTTATTACATGATCGGTTTTATGGATGTCAACAAAAAGGGATCGAACTAGGACCTTTTGTTGACTTGCTTAATGAAAAATTTGCCATATATGTCATCAAAACCCACCGCTATTTGACCCATTTTTATATTGATCCATTAAAAAAGAAGCTTACCTAATTAATCTTTGACCTATGTGATAAAACGTTATATAAGGTATAATTAAAAAGTGAGATTCTGCAAGCAACGTCAGTTTCTGCAAATGAGACGCTAGAGCAAACGGTTGGCGAATTGGATCTAAAAACTGACGAGAGAGATGCCCAGTGAAAAAAGTAAAGTTTCTTTGTGCCTGACAATAATCGCCAACAGTGATGGAAATCTGAGCACAACTCTCGTTGGATCATTCACGCTTCTCTTTGCACTGATAAACATAGCGTCAAATGCACTTTTGATTTTGGCAATGTACAAATCAAAGCAGACCAGGTCACATTCAAGCAAATTTCTTTTAGTAATGACTGTCTCTGATCTATGCACCGGAATCTTTGTAATGCCAGGATTAGGAGTGTTTTGGATCATTGGAAAAGAGCGGAATTGTCTTGAGCTCCAGGTATATGAATTTGTGGTGGTATTCTTTACAAACATTTCAATTTTGATGGTCGTTTGCATCTCAATCGATCGATACATCCATGTGAAGCAAGTCAGATACCAAGCCTGCACGAATCGTTTTTCCCTAGTATTAGCAGCATGTTTTGGAATTGGTTTTTTAATGGCAATAATCTCCATAATTTTCCGTTCATTCTATCTAGTGGTTGCGATGGTTATTTTCAACTTACTCCATGTTTCATGCCTTATCATTTTCAACACAAGAACTCTTAGGATCCTAGAACATCACCAAAGAACAACTGTATTACGACTTCAAAATGGGAGCCAAATTATTAATGGCATGCAAAGCGTCCCAAATGAAAAACTCAGTGCTGTTAGAACGATTCGCTTGGTTTTAGCAGCAGTTTTAGCCTGTCATCTTCCAGTCAACATTGCAGCTACTGCTTGGACGTATTTCAATTTCAACTTACACATCAAGCCAGGAATTACGTTAACCACGGTGTATGAATGGACAATGCTTATTATGTTCAGCGTGACCTTTCTCAATTCCTTAATCATAGTTCAAGGCAACAAGAAAATTCGCCGAGCATTGTCATCCATTTTCAGAAAGGACAGAGTTGATCATGGTTGAAATTACTGCATTTAGGTTAAGGCCCTGTTCACACGATACCGGATTCTAATTCTCCTTTGCATTGATCTTGTGATCATCCCAAAGAAGCTCGTAATTATCGCAAGGAGCAAATTTTTATAAACTTGAATCCACTGCATTTCCTGTCTTGAAAAGAGTGCCAAACTTTTTTTTAAAAAATATCGTAACCATATCGGATTTATGCATTCACTTGAGCTCAGAAGTGATCCGAAATGATTCCATTCCACATTCACAGCCGAATGGTTTGACTCCACACAAGCGAGCGTATCCGATTCAAGTGTCATCGTGTGAACAGAAGGCCTATCCGTTATGAAAAGCGATCCGATACGAAATGAATCCGTTATCTTGCGAACAGGGCCTTAGGCGGTGTAAACCGAATTCTGATCCGTTCCAGTTTTGGATCGATCACGGCCTGGTCATCCTGTGCAAAAGGGGTCTAACTACTTTAAACGATCGGAAGAAAACACAGTACAGTAAAACAGGTATAAGATAAATAAGTTAACCAGAGAAAGTGTATTGAAGGCACATTTTTGAAGGCAAATGGAATTTCTTTCCCGTAAATAATTGAAGATTTTCTTATACCTTTTGCGATTAAATAGAGTTTTTTCTGATTAAATATAAGCTTATCTTGATTGTGATATTGATGTTAACAGATGCATTCTCGTTTAAAAAGTAAAAGCATATATGTACGAAATTGCATTTCAGTTTGAATATGCAGTACGTTGCAAATCCAATCGTCTTCAAATTCATTGTAAGGGCTTTTAAAGCTCAACTGCTTATTTTCATCTATACAGGGCCCGCGCCAGAGAGAGAGAGAGGCAGGGGGGCATTGCCTCCCCACTTTCTCGTTAAATAGGTAAATAAAATCGGCCCAGATCATGTATAAAGATAAAATTTAGGTTACAACAACTACATTGAACCAAAACACGTAAGTGAAACAGCATCAGCTAACTTTGACTACAATTAGAACTAGAGGGGTAAGAGGGCTAACACTTCAAAACAATAGAATTGTTGGACGTCGGCAGCCAGCATTTTTTACCTCAGTCAAATTTCGTCCAACATCGAAATTTACGATGTTGGGTGACCCAACAAGGTGGTCAAACGATCCAACATTTCGCCCAACATCATGTTTCAGATAATTGGCAGAACCCGGTCGTCTTTCCATCTAGCAGTTTTGGAATCGATCTGCACACAAACGAAAAGCCGCTATTGTGTAGACAGAAGGAGTCAGTTTACACACGCGACACCCGGCACTGATTGGACAAGTTTACCGGTCTTGTGCTTGCGTTTTTCTGATTGGCCTATCCCGATTCACAACTAGGTATATATTTCCATCGTGTTCTTCCGGACCCTTATTCTGACGATTTATACTTTGAGGAATGTCAGACGAAAAAGCTTTTAGTAGTATGTTGTGAAATGTTTGCTTTTTCAAAGCAATTTTCAGACTCTCACTTAATCAAAGGTATAGAGATTAGAAAATTGGAGTTTAATTTTGACCAGAAAAATAAAAAATCGGCGTTTTATGTTTACTCAATTACCTCAGATTAAGCGAATCGGTATTTGCTCAATTCATTTTAAATAGCCCCTGAAATTCAACTGCCTTGCGCGTCTATTTTTTTGTCAATAGAATACAATATTCCATCGATTTCTCAAGTACCTCAACTCGAAGATCGCTTGTTCCAATTCATACAGATTTTGGCATAACATTGGGTTGGTTTTTTTTTGTTTAACCTTCAGGGTAGCCCTTGGTATTCAAACCTCATGCGAAGGGTTCAATTAGACAACGCAAATTTAAAGTTTAGACGAACTTGATTTTAAAACAACTCAACAGAACAGCAATTTGTCAACCAACCAACCAGCACAAAAAACTACAACAGCATATCATTTTGGATTTATAAAGTTATTCTTGGGATAACTACAATAAAAGTGACACATAAAAGCAATATCAAAGCTAGATATAAAACAAATAAACGAATGCAATCAGAGGGAACAACCCTATGATCTGTACTCTAGTATAGACTAGGGCAAATATACTGCGATGATCTTACCAGATCTAAAAAGGGCATTTGAAAGAGTAGAGCATCAGTTTCTTCTTGATAAATGCACCATTGTGGGAGTGATTGCCTAGAATCTAGAACATTTATGGTTTTTCCCTAACTCCAGAATTATAAAAATTTCTTCAAAACAAAGGTGACACATCAGTTAAGTTGAAAATCCTTGTCAATCTTCTCAGTAATCCTTCGACTGCAAAACTTCTTCAACGCTACCGTGAGAAATGGTTGCGGGGTAAAAGGAGTTATTTGAAGGTTTTCAAAGCATAAGCAACGATAATTTGTTAAGCCAAAAACTGGGACCCATAAACAAAACATCAAAAATCATTTCTTGTTTTCAAGTTGACGGGAGTAAAGCAGCTCATGTGTTTAGTATGAAATTTATTGAATGACAGGAATATCTCCAACCTTTGGGGTTTCAAAAATGTTCAAAAATTTTGCACCAAAAATTGCCTTGTAGAGCATATTTCTCAAAATCGCTAAACTCGACTTGAGGAGCTGCTCTGGTGCTCGACAAGGCTATGGTCGTAATACTTAAGGCACATTGCAAGAATTGCAGAATGGAGCTGCAGAAATTAACGAGAGCGGCCCTTTTGGATCATCGCTGCCCGTGTCTTGCAGAGAATAGACTTGCTTGACACAAGGCAGGTATATATGAAAAATATCAAGCGCATCTACCACGATGTAACAGTTTTTGAAAGGCCCCGTTAAACCAATTCTTTTCTTTAGATTAATTGATATTCAAAATGGGGTCTCAAGTAACACCAATTTTTCTGGCCTAAAAACATTGTTTTGAAACTTAGAAATAGTTCAGATTCTAGCCCAATGTCGAAATTAAGTTAAAAGTTCACAATTTCAAAGAAACTAACAAATACTTTTTTTAATTTCTGTTTTAAGTTACAGGGTTGCAGCGTAAAAAGAGGAATTGAAATCGATTCTCTATTGCTTTCATATCATCATTTTTTGCACTTAAGAGTGTTGCCAAAAGAACAAACGTGCGTTTGGAACTCGAAGATTGAGAAGAGGCAGCAACAAAAAAAGAAAAGAGAAGCTAGCATTTGAATAAAGTACCTGTCAGAAATTAAATTTGATGGGAAAATTTTAGGAAAATACTGCTGACAATGAGTAAATATTTCTTAATGATTTTTCCACGTCTTATTAAATTTTTGGGAATATGGGTGTTAACACAGAGGGTCTAACTAGGCCTTTTCGTTGACTAGTGTAATAAATAAACTGCCATATATATAAACAAATAACACCGCTATTTGGTCCATAACTCTAAAGATTCATTAAAAAAGGGCTAAATAATAATTCTTTGACCAATGAGATGAACCGTTATATAAGATGTAATTAAAAAGTGAGATTCTGCAAGGAAAGGCAGTCTCTGCAATTGAGACGGTAGAGCAAACGGTTGGACAATTCCATATAAAAACTGAAGAGTGAGATGCCTAGTGAAAACAGTGAAATGACTCTGTGCCTGACGATATTCGCTAACAGTGATGGAAATATAAGCACAACTCTTGTTGGATCCATCACGGTTCTCTTTGCATTTATAAACATAGCATCAAATGCTCTGTTAATTTTCGCAATGTACAAATCGAAGCAGATCAGGACACATTCAAACAAATTTCTTCTTATAATGACAATATCCGATCTGTGCACCGGAATCTTTGTAATGCCAGGATTAGGAATATTTTGGATCGCTGGAAAGCAACGAAGTTGTCTTGAAGTCCAGGTTATGGAATTTCTGATGATGTTTTTTGCATATATGTCGATTTTGATGATCGTTTGCATCTCGGTCGATCGATACTTCCACGTGACAAAGCAAGGCAGATACCAAGCCTGGATGAACCGTTTCCGATTTTCCCTCATAGTAGCAGCATTTTTAGGAGTCGGATTTGTAATGGCGATGCTCTCCATAAGTTTAACTTCATTCTATCTAGTAGTTGCGATGGTTATTTTCAACTTACTTCAGGTTTTATGCCTTATCATTTTCAACACAAGAACTCTTAGGATCCTAGAACGTCACCAAAGAACAACTGTATTACGACTGCAAAATGGGAGCCGAATTGCTAATGGCTTGCAAATTGTCCCAAATGAGAAACTCCGTGCTGTTAGAACGATTCGCTTGGTATTAGCTGCAGTTTTAGCCTGTTATCTTCCAGTCAACATCGCAACTATTGCTTGGACTTATTTTAAGTTCAACCTACATATCAAGCCAGGATTCACATTAACGGTGCTATATGAATGGACAAAGCCAATTATGTTGAGCGTGACATTTCTCAATTCTTTGATAATATTTCAAGGAAATAAGAAGATTCGTCGAACATTGTCGTCCATTTTCAGAAAGGACAGAGTTGATCATGAATGAAAAACTACATTATCTATTCTTTTTTAGGCTACACGTACTACTTTGAACGATCAGAACTAATCACAATGAAATGACAAGACTAGTTCTGAAGGCAAATATGATTCCTTTCATTTAAACATTTAAATATTTTCTCATGCACTTTATATTGCTTGTGCTCAAATTTTTGCTACTTTGGATTTTGATTTTATGTCAGCAAAACCATCTTCATTAAAAGTGCCTTAGGTCTAACGACATCTACTATGAAAACATATGTTACGTACGTAGATTTTCTAATTTCACTACGATCTCTACTGGTTTTGGACTTCGTTCGGGCTTTAAAAGCTCAACTTCTTATCTTCATCTATGCGATGCGAATTGGATACAAATTTAGACTGGTCCTTCATCATAATCGTTAAGCCTTACTGCTCATGCATTGCAAAATTTATGTTAAAATTCTATATACAAATTAATTAAAATAATTTTTTTTCTTTCCGCAAAGATGGCGGGAAATAGCAGAAACATTGCATGCTAAAGCATTTCTTCTACAAAATTTCTCCATGTATAAAAGTCGGATAGTGCCTAAAAGAAAGCAGAATGCTTATAACCTCATGTGGATCGAAAGTAGCGTGAGAGGGAGACAGACATATTGGATTGGCCCCATGATTTTGACCTAGTACAGCCACTTTCCTATTTCTCTGCGTATAAGTCGATATGGCGTATAAGCTGACCGCAAAACTAGCCTTCAATAATTGCGCACTCTGAATATTTTACTGAGAAAATTTACGAATCAAAACAACTTTTGCTGCTTCAATTTAAAATTTTATTTTTGACCAAAAATTCACGACACCGGCGAGAGAAAAAAATTGATTCTAAAACCGCAGTTTACACTTTCCCATACGTCATTCGAACGGAAATCTTTTTGTTCAAATATAATTTTTTGCCTTGATTTCTTGTAACCTAAACTTAAGAATACAAAGCTAATTTTCTCAAGGAAAGTCTCTGGCGTAGAAGTGAAGGTCAACTTTTTACATCTAATTTACGAAAAAAACAGACTCAACTGGTACTTAAAAAAGTACGGCAATCTCTTACTTTGTCGAAGAGCCCAATAAAGGAAGCGATTTTTTTCTATCTACGCAAGTGGCATCCTTTGTTTCGGTGGAAACCGATTTCGAAACTCCTAAATGAAAAGAAAACTTTTCCAGCAAAATGATTTTGAAATTGTCGTCTGACCAAATTGACTCGCCAATGATTTAAAGAAAAAGTAACAATACCTAATAAATAGTTAAGTTTTTCAAAGAAGGGGTGGGGACCGCTAGACCTTACTGGGTAAGATTCGCGTAAACTCAGTTTTCTCTCTTGGACTCCAGTGGACCAAATTTTTTTAGGCACGCGGCACTGATTGTTTTCTTTGTTCTACCATCGAAACAATGTAATTAAAAGCACCTCTCACTGGGTGGGGGGTCTGTATCCAACTGGGTGGGGGGGCTGTACTTAAAACCATACAGAAAATCAACAGGTTCTTGTTTTTAAAATGTTTACCCTCTCAAAGAAAGCGTTTTAGCTCCCTCAATCTGAAATATGCTTCTCGTTCATTGAATATTTGGGCAACGCTAAATTCCCCCTAGATTATTGGGGCATGCTTAATTCTCACAAGGGAATATTGGAGCATGCTTAATTCCCAAAACTAAAGATGGAATGTACGGACGTGAAAAAGCACACACATGAAAATACGATGCTGGCATGATAGTGTCAGGGTCTAGTCGAAGGAAATATGTTCTAACACTGTTTTGTTTCGCATGTTGATAAAGATACATTTTTCTTCTTGCTTGGTCGACAAAATAACCAAAAAAAAATTAAAGAACACGGAGTGAAATGTAATCGATCTTTGCTTTACTTGATGGTGAGTGCATTCTTTTGATATTTTTATTCTTTAGTAAATTTGCGACTTTGGATTGTGTCTGTTGGCTACACACAAACATACGCCATAACAACAATTGGGAAATCGTGGAACTTTCTCGTATGTTTTGGTGATGCTTCAGGGATGACTCTCTAGGCTTTTCACTTGACGATAAGCTCCTGACAGATTTTATATAACTTGGTTATGTCCTGACAAGAAACAAGTGAGAATTAACTCATTGATTAGATAAACGTTTTCGGTCACTGGCTTTTTGGGTCAAGGATTTTATCTTTTGTTGCCGTAAATTGTTATAACAGAACTGATGACAGTTGATCCAATTATTAGAACTACATTAACCAGGAAAGCCGACAGGCAAGTTACCAACTTTAAGGCATATCCATCAATCTAAAAAATGGAAGCACTTCAGCAAAAATTCAATGTAAATAGTTTTTTTTTCTTATCGCGAGCCAACTTTCTCTTAATTTAAGTAATTCCATATACATTATTGAAGAAGAGCGAATTTGTGAGCAAAAGTAAGCAAATTTGAATTTGTCGTAACTTTAACTTAACGAAAAAAACTCACTAAAATGTAGTGACACAATACACTCAGGGCAATTCAGGGCTTTTCTTTCGTGTTCAAAACCACTGGTTCTTTATTAGAATCATACGAAGGACGTGTATCACAACAATATTTCACGCAGTGTTGCGGCTAATGGATGAAACAATCTAATACTGATCTAGAATGGTTTAGATTATTTAAGTTTGATTTAAAATGTGAATCGAATTTTTTAACAATAAGATAAAAAGCTGTTTGGCATCTTCCTTTATGCAGCTGCCACCACAATTTTACGGAACATTGATGTAATTGCTAGTCGGCATCTTAAATTGCCAAATATAATAATAACAGAATTTATTGCACCTGTAGAGAAGGCCAGCAAAGTAGTAGTTTTAAACAGCATTTGCAAAATTTCTCTTTGTTGAAGTTTTAATTGGAACTTATCAAATGACCAAACGGTTGAAATGATGTTGTGGGGCCCGTAACACAAGAAAAACGCCACCAATACCCAACGAATTGTTCACCATAACGCACTCCTCCGTTGTTGCTGTTGTTATTGTGATTGTTATTGGTTTGCTGTAGTCGCACGGTTGTGTTGATTTGGTGTGTTTTCAACTTTTTATAAATTATCGTGTATAGAACAATTGACCCAGATATAGCAAGAATATTGCAAATAGCAATAGCTAGAAACAGCCAAGAGGATGCTATGAGCATATACGCTGTCGCTAGTCCAGAGGCAATTGCAACAAAGCACATGATCAGGACAACTAAACGAGATCCATTCATGCAAGATTGATATAGACTTGGCTTAGTGATATGAACATAGCGATTAATTGCTATGCAAATCATTATTTGAAACGAAGAATAGACAAAAACGTTGCTCATGAAAATTGCTGCTGTTAACATCCAAGCTTGAGATTCCAATTTTTGAACCGAACTAAAAGCAAAGACAGGCAGTACAAATACTCCGAGGCATAAATCAGAGACGCTCATCGCCAGTATCAATCTATTAGAGACATTGTTAAGCTGTTTTGACTTGTGTAAACCATAGATTAACAGAGAGTTTGATGTGATAATAAAGAGAGAAATTAGAGCAAAAGCAACGGAGAAAATTGTTTTGCTGTACATTTCATCCATTTTCTTACCAGTGTGTGCATTTGACGGTAAAAAATATCGATCAAATTGCTTCTAGTTTCTTCAATTCTTTTGGTCACTGCTTGTGGTCACTTGCTCTGATAAAAGCCAAAGTTATCAAATCTTAGAAACACTCCTCAATGGTCAATGCCTCGAGAAGAATTGAGCGTCCACTCTCTGTGATTATCATCCGGATAAAACTGTCGCTCGAGAGCATTAAAAAGAAATTACCTTGATGTTTGTTTTTCGTTCCTGTTTTTTTTGTAAAATCATAGCTTCTATTTACACCAAACATTGCCGGGCTCTCTCGATAATTAATCAAAGGATCTTTTCAGCTTATTTGCTGACAATTCCAAATTCAATAAAGTCTTCTCTTATTTTCTGGATAAATAAACTGACAATCACTTTCTTCGTTTATGCCAATTGCTCTATAATGATCAGAAATTTAAGGTTATTTATTTGAATGCAGCAACAGGAAAGTTTATTAGTTGGTTTGTTTACTTAAAAAAAATTGAGTCCGTTCTTTGTTTTTTGAATATATTGTCAAATCCCTTTTTTTCAAACAGTGACAGCAAAATCGCTATCGACAGCAAGATGTTAACCTTTTTGCTTAATCTAGTGAAGAAGATTAAAGAATTGCGAGTTTTTCGGTAAAAAACAGTAACATGAAGAGATTAAAACACTAAATCACTAAATTGTAACAAGTAACATAACTCATGGCCTTGTGATTATCTTTGCGAGCTTTAGAGCAGATGCTTGAAGGATCTTGGGCTTGAGTCTGAACCTTGTGCAAGACAAGTGTTTCTGGACTTCTACTTCGACAAAAACGTCAAATCTCTTTCACCAACAAAGTTGCTCTCGTAGCGGCTGGCCCCTCAAGACTGACACCACCTTAAAGCTGACACGCTAGATACAGGACGGATTAAGACCCCGTTCACACTGCTCCGTATTCATATGAAAACGGATAAAAAAGTATCCGTTTGTGCCTTGCATTCACAATGCTCCACCTTGAAAACGAAGACTTTTGAAAACGCACTTTGAAAATGGAGACTTTTGAAAACGGAGGCTTTTGAAAGCGCAAAAACACAGTGTGAACACCGAAAACGGATATATTTGAAAACGCTAACAACAGCAACAACACAGCAAGATACTTTGACCGCGCTAATTTGAACAACTTTTCTTAACATGGCTGATTCACTCGAAGTTAGCATACTACTCGGAGGAATATAAGTGGCAGTGAGCTGTTTGAAAAGTTTATTGGCAGTTCAAGTGCTGTAAACCAGCTCGTGGCGTTTTCCTTTTTATCCAGAGCGGATCAATGTGAACGCTTCATCGTTTTCATACCGTTTTCAAATGTATCCGGAGCAGTGTGAACAGTTAAAACGGATCGATACGAAAACGGATAAAAATGAATACGGAGCAATGTGAACATAGCCTAAGCTAATGTCCAATTAGTGTCCTAAAATTATGATACACATAAAATTAACCAATGAACATTAAGACAAGGATCAAAGATCAACAGAACTGTTTAAAATCATCAAATAAGCAGCAAAGCAAGCATCAAGCGAATACATAAAAATGAAATGATTAGAACGTGATCGAGTCAAAGGTCACTTCCAACCTAACGGCGCCTCCATTGCGTTACAAATAAAGATTTTTTGCAATGCTCCATGTACATTTTCATGCCAAGCCGCCAATAGAATTTAAACAAATCAGGGATCCGAATTCTAGCTTTTTCAAAAGTTAAGTGTTTGGAATTCTCGTTTCGAGTAATGAAGGTATTTAACTAAATCTCATATTTTTCCAATTTTGTTTCTTAAAACAATTTTCTCTAATTATAAGTGGGTATATTTGCAAAAACTGAAATTCGTATTTGTCGTGAACCAATGTAAAAAGGCGATCAACTATAGTCATTCTAAAACTGAACGTTGAAAATGCCGAAGGAATTTTCAGAAATAGATTATGGATCATTCAGAAGAATAAAAAACTAAAGAAGAAACAGCTGATTAGTGATTTTGATAATCAAAATATTATTACACGACTTTCGGTGCCCAAAATACCAAACTTGCATTCAGTGGCGAAGTCAGGTTTGGCTGGACGGTCAGGCCCTTTTTGCCTACGTCCAAACTTCTAATTTGTAAAAATTTATTCATGGTGGAACAATTTTCACGGATTATTCATGGTGGAACAAGGGCATTGGAACAATTTTCCAAAAAATTCAGTTCAATTTGTGAGCAACCAGCCGTTAGCGATGGTCAAAGAACTCTCCGGAAAAAAATTTCATTTTCATATGGTAATGTCAACCAAAAGTATGTAGAATCTACAAAATGACTGGCTTTTGATTTTTGGCTAGTACAGCAATTTCATCA
>NW_027019762.1:8789928-8806054 GCF_013076305.1 Rhopilema esculentum | reverse complement strand
ACTCAAAATTACTGCTGGATAGCCTCGAATGCAAAAAAATCTTCTCAGTACTTGTAAAAATTCCATTGTAGAACAATCTGTTGCTAGCTCTAGGTGAACTGCTCTTGTACTCAAGCATGTAAATATGACACCATAATGCTTTGCTGTTTTATTACGTCCAATTCTAACATTGTACGGTCCAAAATAATCACATGCTGTGTAGTAGAATGGTGGTGTTTGCGGTGTCAGTCGAATTGCAGGAAGGCTTCCCATTTGTTGTTCTTCTGCTTTGTGTGCCAATTCTCTGCAGAACACACACTTGAATTTAACAGATTTGCTTATTTTGTTGCCTGTAAGTATCCAATATTTCCTTCTTATCTTTGCTGTGGTTGTTGCAACTCCGGTGTGTCCGTGTTGGTGTACGTGTCTGGTTATCAGCAGTGAAATCCTATGATTACTTGGCAGTAGGGCTGGATGTCTTGTCTCATAAGACACTAAAGCTTTATCTGCTCTGCCTCCAACTCTAATAACTCCATTTTCGTCAACAAAAGGACTGAGTGACTTGAATTCACCTTTCTTTAAACGGTTATGTAAGCTTTTTTGTGCATCTTTGATCAGAAACAACTCTGATTTCTGGAGTTCCTCGGGTTTCAGTGGTCCATATTTAAATGGTACATGACGTTTCAGGCGTCTGATATTTTCAGCTAGTCTTTTGATCCATGCATAAACTCGTATAAGCTTCGGCCAACTGGAGACTGTGTCATAATTGATAACATTTTCAGGCTTTGTGTTTATCGACAAGCAGACTTTTGTAGCTTTACGACGTTCACTGTCTTCTTTGACTGGCGACGGAATAGCTTTTGTTGGCCATAATTCTTCCGCAGTTCGTAGAAACTCTGGTCCGTGCATCCATCTTCCGTTCAGTTCATGTACATGAATCCCTCGTGACAGCTCGTCTGCTACATTGTTTTCCCCAGGAATGTGTTTCCACTGGCTAGGGTCTGAATTGCTTTGAATCTCTCCTATCCTGGATGATACAAATGGTTTGTAACTGCGTGATGGACTTTGAATCCAAGCTAATGTTATCGAGCTGTCTGTGAAGAAGTTAACATCCTTGAATTCGATCCTTGATTCTTCTTGAATCGTTTTTGCAAGACGTGATGCAAGGACAGCAGCTTGTAACTCCAAGCGTGGTATGGTTAGCTGTTTTAGTGGTGCAACTCTTGTTTTGGCAGCAACGAATCTAACATCAAATTTGCCATTCTCAATCTTCTGTCGAAGGTATGCACATGCTCCAAAGGCTTCTTGTGACGCATCTGAAAACAAACACAATGATGGTTTTTCTTTGACATCTGTTGTTAGCAATGGTCTTCTGAAAGAAATATTGTTGAGCTCTTTCATCTCTTTAAACAGTTCAATCCATTTCCCTCGCATATTTGTAGGAATTTCTATATCCCAATCAATTCCAGTCTGCCATAGTTCCTGTATTCCAATCTTAGCTCTGATAATAAATGCAGCAGCCAATCCGATTGGATCATAAATCTTTGCAACTTCAGACAGTAGTCTTCTTTTGGTTAGTTTTACCTTCTCTGTTAGATGCTTTTCTTCATCAATGAGTTTCATCAAGTCAGAGTCAACTTTAAGTGACAGCGTATCTGACTTTCTGTTCCAAGAAATTCCAAGTACTTTCTCATCTGCTTCTTCTTTCAGCATATTGTTTGCATCTGACTCTCCTGTATGCTTGCTGTTTTCATGCAGTTCTTTGTTTGAAATCCATCCTTTGACTTGGAAACCTCCGTTCTTTAAAACAAAATCTATATCCTCTGCTAGCTTCTTTGCTTCTTCTACCGTTTTCACTGATTCACATATATCATCCATGTAAACATTTTCTGTCAGCACCTTTCCAGCTTTCGGTTTGATTTCTTTACATTCTTCTGCAGTCTTTCTCAAAGCAATCTGTGCCATCGCTGGAGCTGGTTTGTCCCCGAATGTAAGAACTGTCTTGACATAAACATCAGGCTCTCTGTGTGTCTCTAAATTACGCCAAAGAAATCTGTGTACATGCTGATCTTGTTCTGGTATCAATATTCGATGATACATCTTTGATATGTCACCAATCAATGCTACTTCTCTTTCTCTGAAACGCAGACTGACTCCAAACAGGTTATTCAATAAGTCTGGGCCTTTCATCCAATAATCGTTGAGTTGATGACCTTGAAACACTGAGGATGAGTTGAACACGATTCGGACAGGTGTGCTTTTCTTCTCTGGTCTTAGGACTGCATGATGGGGGATGTAATGCACAGGGCCTTTATATTCTTTTAATTCGTCAGTTGTCAATTTACATGAAAAGTTCATTTCGTTAATTTCTTTCATTTGCTTATCATAAGCTTCTGCTTGTTCGGGTTTAATCTTCAATCGACGTTCCATTGATTCTAAACGCTTCACTGCCAGTTGTTTATTGTCAGGTAGAAGATTGGGATCCTTTTTCCATGGATATGGAACTAGCCATTGGTTTTCCACCTTAACACACGATTCTGCAATGATTCTGGCCTCTTCCTTCTCAGTTTCACTCAGTTTGTCTGCAGTGCATATACATTGCTTCATATTAACTCCCATTGATTCCGTGGTCCAAAAGGCAGCAAGGTCAACTGGTTCTGTATACTTCACATGAAGTATGCTTGTTACCTCACATGTCTCTCCTGGTCTTGCTCCAAAAAATACCCATCCAAGTGGAGACTGTCGAGCCATCAGATGGCCAGCTTGCCTTGTTTTACCTGAATGCATGAAAGCATAATCTATGCCGATTAACAAGTCCACTGGGCCGCTTCCTCTTCTCACCTTTTCTGCTTGCAGTCCGAAAATTTCTTGTAGCCTGGATGCGTTGACAGATTTGTTACCATCACTTATTATTGGAATGCCAATTGCCTTGACTGAATACTGTTTCTGGTCATTGATTTGGGAAACTGTAACGGTATATTTCTTTGTTTTTAATGTTTCTTCCTCTCCACCAACTTTTGTAATGTTGACTGATACATCTTGACCTTTAAGTCCTAGTTTTTCAGCTGTCTCTTGGCGTATCAAGCTGATTTGTGCTCCTGAATCTAACAATACATTTCCTCGCTTGAAGAAACCTCTTGAATTGGAGATGTTGACTGTAATAACTGGAAGGATTGCTTCTCCGTCATCAGATGCGATGGCAACTCCGACTCCTACTGTGCCGTTTTCCTCTTTGTGCAGGAGATGATGATGGAAACCGTTGCAACGTATACCATTTTTAACGACTGGACATTGTTTGCGACGGCTACAGTTGACGGCTTTGTGATCTCTTCCAGCTTTTTTCAGGCAGCTAAAACAAACATGATTCTCTCTGGCAACTTTGTGACGGTCATTCACATTGAGCCCAGCAAACTTTATACATTGATCTGGCCAGTGTGAAGAGTTTGAGCAAAGCCAGCATTTGTGTCTTGTTAGTATGTTGCGGTTGCTGCTTTCACTAGCGACATGAGTGACTGTACGTTTGTGAACAAAGGTTGATCTGATTGGTGCTGTAGCACGCATACGAGACTTCATCTCCACTGTCATCCATAACATTAATGCTTGTAAAGTTGGAACTTTTTTCTCTTGCTCCAGGTAACGTGCCCATATTTTTCTGTCATCAGCACACATTTTTTGCTCTATGATTGAAAGCATATGACTATTGTCCATATCACTTGGTATACCGACTTCCTTCAACGTGTTGTAGCATCGTTTGACTAGGTGCACTAAATCACAAAAACGGGCATCTTCACCATCCTGTAGTGGTCTGAATTTGGTAATATCTTGTGTGATTGCATCTGATACAAAACGAGGGTCTCCATAAATAGCATCCAAATACTCCCATGCTGCATCATAATCGGATCCAATTCCTTTGATCAATTCCAAAGGTTTATCTTTCAAACAGGTACGTAGCAGTGTAATGGCGTCCCTTTTGGTGTATCGAGCCTCGATTGCATGTTTAAAGTCAGAACGAAAAATTGCATATTCTCTTACATCACCTGAAAATGATGGCATTTTAGGTTTCTCAACTTTAAAACCACAAAATTGCTGTTCCTTAATTGGGTTTTCATTGTCTTCCTTTATCGCTAATCCTTTTGATACCTGGAAACGATCCGCTTCGTCTTTGTCAACACTGCCCTCATTTGTTTCTCCTAGAGTCATTGACTGCATATTTGGAATTCCATCAAACTGTTGTGGGTTTCCACTCGGGGGGTTCTCGCGAGAATTTCTTGAAAATACTGACGCTGTTTCCGATACTTCGTCTTCGTCTTCGCTTGAAATTTCCTTCAATTTATCAATACATTGCTTTGCCTTCGTTTCAATTTTCATAAATGAGTCCTGGCATTCCGCTAACCATCTTTCCTCTACTTCATATTCATCGTCATCCTCGATTAGATTTGTAAACTCCTCGTGTTTTTGCACTAAAAGTTCAAACGCTCCTTTACATTTATCCAAAAGTTCTTGTACCTCGTTTACCGGTCTTTCATTACCGATTACGTGATCTAAGGCTTTCCAGGCTCGAGTAAAAGCTCCTTTCGCAGTTCTTCGATCGATTTTACCCCGTTTCAACTGTTCAGTTTCCGCCATGGTTTCCTATCATTATTCGCTCGGTTTACAGTTCTCACGTTCTTCGACAATTTAACATAAATCGAATGTATGTTTCCTCAAGTATGTTTCCTCACAGGACAGACTTTAGAACAAGACACCCAATCGTATAATGAAAATCTTATTCGATCTAAAACAAGTAAATTATGAATATAAGTAAATACAAAACGTCTTACAGCGGCGATAAACTGAATAACTGGAATGGAAACTGAATACGAAAATACAATAAAATAAACTTACTTACTTATGGTGATGTCTCTAAAGTGTCTTTGATAAGCTGGTTTCTGTCTAAATATTATTCCTGGTTAGCATGCGGTAACGATCGTGTCCTATTTTCCAACGTGTGAATACTACTAACTAAAACTAATTTGCATAAGAATAAAACAGAGCGGGATAATACAAAGCAACTTGTCAACATAATAATAATGTCCTTTAAGAATATATAATCAACGAAACAAGAAGGATCAACTGTCATCAATTCTGTGATCATAATTTACGGCAACACAAGATGCAAGCGAGCCATTTTGTTGCTGTTTCGCTGCACAGCAGTGTCCCGTGTTTGAAAGAGAATTTGGGTCATCAACATCAGTGCTGATGGGAGAGAATCCTAACAATCCATTTAAATATATAATGTAAATGGAGCATATATAGACACGGTTGATAACTTTATGCCTCAAATATCATTTGATTAAGCTGTTCTTACTCTGGAAGAAATGAAAAGTGCAAATCACCGGATGACGTTAGAATATCGTTATTTTGTCACAGCTGTGACGTCACCATACAATAGCATAGTATTATGCCTTAAGTATTCAACCAATAAATATATACATATATACACACATATTAGGCTTTTAGTACATAGAAAAATTTGAAATACATCAACATTGCTAGCCAAAGACATCAAAATTACGCAGTCATGGCTCAAAAGCCATGTGTAGGCATTTCAATTGAAAGAAAAGAATTTAGATCTCAAAAGGTATGTTCTGGGTAGAAATTCGGAATTGTTGAGCCACAGTGCTCAGAACTTCCTCCAATCGATTTCTCAAACAGAGAATCTTGACATCTTCACATAACAGAGGTAGCTCTTGATTCCATTAAAAAAGAATACGGTCTAATAAATTATCTTGTTGATGCATTCAATTATGGTTTGCTCACCATCAACGACTCAAATGCAAACAAAGAAAAAGAGAAGATCATTTTAGAATATTACGCTGTACGATGAGGGAAAAGTAATTCGGATTATTGATTACGAGTAAACAAGCTCAAAAAACTTTTAAAGCAATGTTTGAGAAGTTGCAATCCATTTACAAAATAACAAGTAAACAAGTTATATAAAAGAAACCCAAAAATCAAGGTGCGTTCTACTTAATGTCTTCAAGTGACATTTTTCGCCGTTGACAATGATTGAGGTAGGACGTTAAATCTCTCACTAGACCATAACTTCCAACAAGCAAAGAGACCTTTTCATTTCCGAAGATCTGAAGAAAATGGAAGCAACGAATTGATCGATAGCTGATTTATAGACAACCGTCAATTGCTCACACTGGTAGCGAAATGGAAAACATGTACGTAATAATCTTAAAAACTGCTGGATATGTTCTGATTTCCCTTCTGAACATCATATCAAACTCACTATTAATATACGGTTTACATCGATCAAAGCAGCTCAACAATTTTTCAAACAAGCTGATACTGGCAATGAGTGGCTCTGATTTATGCTTGGGAGTTGTTGTGTTTCCAGTCTTTGCTGTGGACTCAGTACAAAGAATAGAATATCAAGCCTTGAAAACAGTACTTTTCATGGCTATTGTCTTCACCTACACATCAGGTGCGTTAGTGATTTGTATAGCAGCAGATCGTTATATGCATATCACTAGGCCAAGGCTATACCGATCGGATGTAAGCGGATCTCGTTTGGCTTTATTGGTCGTGTGCTGTGTTTTATTTGCAGCAGCTATAGCAGCATCGTACATGCTTCTAGCATCCTTTTGGCAGCATCTAGCTGTTTCCATTTGCAATACGATTGCCATTTGCGGGTCTACAATTGCATAATTCGTCATTTATAGAAATCTAAAAAAGCACCAACTAAACGTAGGTATGCGACAGCAGCAAGCAAACAACAATAACAATAACAACAGCAACAACAATGGAGTTCGTGATGGTGATTCCCCTACAGGACAGCTTTCTGCTGTAAGAACAATTCGTTTGGTACTGGTGGCTATTTTCTTGTGTTACGTTCCTCAAAATATCATTTTAACTGTTTGGTTATTTTACCAGTACCAATTAAAAGAAAAACCAGGAGAAATTTTGCAATTGCTGATAACTTTAAGTACTTTTCTGGCATTCTCTGCAAGTGCAATAAATTCTGTGATAATAATATTCGGAAATTTAAGATGTCGGCGAGCAATTACGTCACTGTGTCGTAAAATGGTGGTGGTAAGTGCTTAAAAAAGAATGCAAAACGGCTACTTAATTTTTTTTGTGTTGAAGCAAAAGGAAGATGAACCATTCTAGATCGATATGAAAATTATTCGTCTTTTCAACGCAAATCGTTTGTTTGGTTTCAAAAAAATGCACCATCATCGCAACTAACTTGTACATATGTGTAGGTTACATTTATTGATTGTGGATCAAAAATTACTTATCCAGATCATTTCAAGGATTTCAACTAGGACGCTTATCTGAAGCAGCTATGGTTGAGATATATCTGACGAAGAAATTTTCTTTGCTGTTTCCAAAAAAACATGTATTCGGTCTCAGTGTCCGTTAAAATCAGTGCAGGCAGTTGTAAAAGATTTTTATCAATCATTTATTCATAAAGTAAATTGAGTTCAATAATTTCAGATTCTCAAAAACTGTTCAAAATACATTTGAAATTCATTTTAATGATGTTTTGGCAATGCAGGTTTTAGTATTTTGTGCACCGAATGTCATGTAATAATGTTTTGATTACGAAAATTACTAACCAATTGTTTCTTTTTTATTTCTTCTATTCTTCTGAATCATCCACAAATTATTCTTGAAATATCTTTCGGCATTTTCAACGTTCAGTATTAGAATGTCAATAGTTGATCGCTTTTTTACATTGAATCACGACAAATACAAATTTCAGTTTTCGCAAAAATATCCACTTATAATTAAACAAAGTTGTTTTAGGAAACGAAATTGGAAAAAAATTGAGAAATTGTTAAGCACCTTTATTACTCAAAGCAAAACATCAAAACAGGTAACTTGTGAAAAAGCTAGAACTCGGATTCCTTTTTTTAAACTCCATTAGCGGGTTGCCATGAAAATGTACATGCAGCAATATGAATGTGCTTCCCTGATCCTTTTGAAGCATTCAAACGAAAAAAAATCACTTGACAAAACTATCATGAATATTTGAAGGATTAGATACATGCATAAGTCTCACTGTTTGCAGCTGCGGAATAACTCCCCAACAAGTTTCTGCTGGGTAACATACCTGCTGGAATTTTTGTATTTGTTTAAATGAAGATTTAATTTTTGTATTAAAAAATCTTTTTTGCTGTCGTTGTTGTAATTGTTGTTGCTGTTGTTGTGGATGATGCATTAATCTTTGTTATGTTCTATGTACATTTTGCTGGTTTTTTCTTTGTTTAAGATTAAAAAAATTGAGAGTTTGACTTGAACAGTCATCTATACATTATTTTAAATGTTTGCGGATAAATTTATTTTCTAGATTACTAGATTGAATACATATGATTCCAAATTTAGAAATAAATGCCATCAAAATTAAGAAATTCTCAAGAAAGAAGCAAATATTTGATTTTTCAAAGCTTTTAGAATCTTGAATACTCAGTGTCATGACTAATTTTGATAACAAGAATAAAAAAATTTGACGAAGAACTTTGACTCAAAAACAAAAACGTTTTCAATTCTCAGTGAAAATATACAAGTGACATCCTCATTTTGTTGTTTAGAAAAATAGAAGAAATAGGCATAAGCGTCTGGAATCTTTTATTGCTTTACATGTTCAATGATAAAAAATTATTGGAATCATTTGGTGAATTTCAACTTTTGGCCAATCAGAACATCTACATATTTGTTTCTCATACTCAAGCATATTGCGTAGGCCACGTGGTTTAGCGCAAGCTGTCGGCCAGTCAAGTTTGGAGCCCTTTCCTCAGAACTCAGTAGTAACCTACATACATACATACATACATACATACATACATACATTCATGCAAACAGACTAGTAGATGGATCAAGTTTCAAAAGATATGTATCGAAAACTTTCACAGAAACTCAAACCAGTATTGTCGTTAATTGATGGGCCCCGAGAATCAACCTGTAAAATATTTCCTCAACATATGGAGATAGTAACGCCCTTTTCTAATATTACTATGAAAATATGCTTCTCTCTTTGAAGTCGCAAGTCTAAAAGAAAGTTGAAAGTATCAAATAAACTCACCATCAGCTTCAAAAGCCTTATCCAGTTTATTCCGTGGTACTTCACCTATTTCTGATATTTTTCCATCAAACGAAGAGAAATGTGTACCTTTTCTCAATACGCAAATACACAGCAAAAGTGCAAGCATATATTTCTTGCATTTAGGCCGTGTTATTATCAGGCCAGCGTTACATTGTAATGTTCGCGCCTTTTTGGTGGCAGCTCAAGTCCACGCATTCAGTCCTTTTATAGCCCTCATGGGGATCCGGCATTGCCTCATTTAGGAGTTTTCCAGTACGAGAAAATTTCTTTTTTTGTAATCATACCAGAGAATAAAACAGGCCGCATTGAATTTATGCAATGCTCCAAAAACACTCTTTCCTATTTATGTATTCGTAAATGCCCACGTGCCTCAGATTCATTCCTTTTGTCTTGAATGTATCGTTTCGTATGCCAATTGGTCTTTCAATGAACAAAAGAAGAGTAACTTTTGACTACTGTAAGTTTTGTCGTAAAAAAATATGAAGTATTTTCTTTAAAGCATAAACGTAGGGACAAGATCTTAAATTCAAATACTACTTCCAAAAAAACAAAATATAAGCAGCTAACCCCAAAATACCAGCTTTTAGATTGCTGGACAAAAATCTGAATTATTTTTATTACAAGTTAAAGATTAAACCAGGGGTTACCGTTTCACACGAAGTTGGGTGCTAGCAATGGATAAGAACAAGAATAGTAAGAGATAGGAAATTGAAGGAGCAGGCACCAACACGATCCTTCCACAGCATTCAATTCCATGACACTAGCTAGAAGAAGACATCAGTATAAGCTAAAACCAAACGTAATTTGCACAGTTCTTATTATTCAGTCAAAAATTCAAGCGCTTACAACCATAAAATTTCTGGCCCTTCGTTGCTACCTTGCAGTTAGTCGTGAAAGAAAGCAAGAAAACGCGATGTTTTGGTCTATTGCTAAGCATTTCCAAGAAAAAACTATAATGAATGAGACAAAAATAAACAAAACCTTATTAACTTGTTTTGATATAGAAGTAAAGCTGAGCTAATTAAAAGGCTTCAGGGGCGCTTCAAAATGAATTGACCAAACTGAGATTTTTAAATCTTTCTAAAACAGCGGTAGCAGAGTAAACATTAAATGCTGATTTTAAACAAATTACAAATTGTTGGTGACAAACAAATTAGAATTTCCGTATTTCTGCTTCTTGTAATTAAAAAAAAGTCGAAAAACTTATTTTCCGCGTGAATTAAAAATTCAAATTAATTAGTTAAACAAACCCAATGCTAGAGATAATCAACCCTGATCTCTTAAAATCTAATCTCTTCAAATCCGATCTTTTCAAAGCTGATCTTTAGAGGCATTTTAAGGAAAAAGGAATCTAAAAGACGTTTATCTCAACACGAACGTTATTTTCACTCAAAGCGTTGCAGGGAAGGAGTGTTTTCTCATTTACGACTGTCAAAGAGAGAATTATTGTTCTTAATAATTTTAAAATTGTGAACTTATAGACATATCCAGCAAGACAATTTCATTCGATTAAAGAAACTCGAAACAGCTTGATCAAAGAGAATTGCTGCATCAACTCAGCACTGGTACAAAAATGCAAAATTGGTACGTAGCTATATTTATCTCCGCTGCTTTTATAATCCTCTCTCTTCTAAACATCACATCAAACTCTTTGCTGATCTATGGACTATATAAATCCAACCAGCTCAAAAATGTTTCTAACAAGCTTATAATGTCAATGAGCATCTCTGATTTATGCATTGGAGTTCTTGTTCTACCTGTCCAGGCTTTACATTCGCTAAATGAGATTACACTGGATGCATGGATTATGAGAACAATTTACTTACTCACACATTTTTTGACCGTAAATTCAGGTCTGTTACTGATGTGTATAGCTGTTGACCGTTATATTCATATCACTAAACCAAGGCTATACCAATCTCATTTAAACGGACGTCGGGTCGTTGTCCTGGTCATGGGCTGCTTCGTGATTTCCTCTGGATTAACAATAACTCTAATACTTCTAGAGTCCTTCTGGCAGTATGTAGCAGTTGCTAGTTTGAACATTTCTCTAATGTCCGGACTGACCATTCTATACACAAAAATGCATAGAAATCTCCAACAGCACCAAATCAACGCCCAGACGCGACTGCAACAATTTAACAACAACAGCCTAAGCAACAGCAACAGAAGAGTTGTGAATGGTGATTCCCAGACAGGGCAACTTTCTTCCGTGAGAACCATCCGTTTAGTGTTGGTGGCCATTTTCATTTGCTATTTGCCCTATACTGTCATTGCAACTATTGGCAAATTCTATACGTTCGAATTAAAATCACAACCAGGTGAAATTTTTCGAATTCTCTATTCTACATGTATTTTTCTAGTAGAAGGATCAACTGTCATCAATTCTGTGATAATTATTTACGGCAACACAAGATGCAAGCGAGCCATTTTGTCGCTATTTCGTAGCACAGTGGTGCCCCGTGATTGAAAAAGAATTTTTATCAGCATTAGTGTCAATGGAAGAGAATCCTAACCAATCACTTAATTGAATTCTCATCAAAACTGTTTCATATTCTTCAGAACCAAGATGGCTAATTCTTTATTTCCACACTGCACAAATCAAAGAAACTACGAAAATTTTCGAGCAAACTTATTCTTATCACGACAGAGAGAGATGTAAGCGTATCTATTTTAGAACATCTTAAAACTCAAAGAATAATCTTTGAGTTTTATTTCTAACAATTACTTTGAAATTAGCTTTGAAAAAGCAAACATTTGAGGATACTGAAGCTTTTCGTCTGACACTCTTCATTGTATAAAACATCCGAACATAGATTGATAACTGTACGCTACTAGCCTAACGCTAGGAAATATATATATATCTAGTTGCGGATCGAAATAGGCCAGTCAGAAACACGAGCCCATGACTGTTTAGGTTGCACAATTGGCTTCCCGATAGCGGAATCGCATTTTTTACTAGTTTTTTTAATCTGCAAGACCGAGGAGGCTGCTCTATTTGGGGAAGAGCTTTGTTACTAATGCTGGAAGAGACATGCTGTTTTATTCTATCCCCCAATCTTTGGGTGGTCCGTCCTAGGTAGCCAAAATCACGCTGGCACGTAAACTCATGGATAGCGGAACACTTTTGGACGGATGGAAGTATTAGAAACAGAATAGGAAACAGTCTATATCTACATAAACATGAAAAACCCACTTTTGTGTTAACAGAAGGAGACCGTGTTCTCCTTAGGACTCCATTGGTAACATTTTCAATAGTCAAGCTGCATTGATTGGGCAACCTCAACAGTCATGTGGTCGCGTTTCTGATTGGCCTATTTCGATCCACAACTGGGTCGATATTTTTCCTAGCATAAAGTTCTTGATCTATGTTCTGACGTTCTATACTCTGAAAAGTGTCAGAAGGAAAATTCTTATGATCCTTTGCATCTCAGTTGATTGTTGCAAAATCAAGTTTAGTGTAATTATACAGTGTAAATGTAACATAAATAAACACGATCGATCATTTCATGCCAAAAATATCATAAAATTGAGCTGTTATTACTCTGGAAGAAATGAAAAGTTTAAATCGTTGGACTGATAGTTGTTTTAAAATCTTCCTATTGGACCCATGATCAACTGAATGCGTTTGATAAAGCCATTTGATGGTTATTGGGAGGTCAGTGGAATATTGGGAGTTTGTTACAGCAGTGACATCACCACACAATATCATAGCATAAGGACTACGAGAGTCTTGAAATAAATGAAAATTGGTAGCCAAAGACATCAACATAATGCAGTCATGACTCAAAAACTCTGGAAGCCAAAAGGCACATTCTGGGTAGAAATTTACAGTTATTGAGCAAGAGGGCTCAGGATTTCCTCCAATTGATTTCTCTGACAACGAATTATTGCATCTTCATGTAATAGAGGTAGCTCTTGCTTCCTTAAAACAAAAATACCGTCTAATAAATTATCCAGTTGATGCATTCAATTATAGTTTGCTCACTACCAACGACTCAAATACAAAAAAAGAAAAAAAGAAGGCCATTTTAGAATATTGCGACGTGCAAGAAGGGACAAGTAATTCTGATTATTAACTATGAGTAAATAAGCTCAAAAAACTCTTAAAGCAATGTTTGAGAAGTTCCAATCCATTTACAAAATAACAAGTAAACAAGTTGTATAAAAAAAACCCGAAAATCAAGGTGCTTTCTACTTAATGTTTTCAAGTGACAGTTTTCGCTGTTGACAATGATTGAGGTAGGACGTTAAATCTTTCACGAGACCATAACCTCCATTTTCTCCTATTTGAATTCATTAACTTAAGAAACTGAAAGCAACGAATCGATCGATAGCTGATTTATAGACAACCGTCAATTGCTCACACTGGTAGCGAAATTGAAAACATGTACGTAATAATCTTAAAAACTGCTGGATATGTTATGAATTCCCTTCTAAACATCATATCAAATTCACTATTAATATATGGTTTACATCGATCAAAGCAGCTAAACAATTTTTCAAACAAGCTGATACTGGCAATGAGTGGCTCTGATTTATGCTTGGGAGTTATTGTGTTGCCAGCCTTTGCTGTGGACTCAGTACAAAGAATAGAATCTCAAGCCTTGAAAACAGTACTTTTCATGGCCAATGTCTTCACCTACACATCAGGGGCGTTACTGATTTGTATAGCAGCAGATCGTTATATGCATATCTTTAAACGAAGGCTATACCGATCGGATGTAAGCGGATCTCGTTTGGCTTTATTGGTCGTGTGCTGTGTTTTATTTGCCGCAGCTATAGCAGCATCGTACATGCTTCTAGCATCCTTTTGGCAGCATCTAGCTCTTGCCATTTGCAATACAATCGCTATTTGCGGGTCTACAATTGCATACTTCGTCATTTATAGAAATCTAAAAAAGCACCAACTAAACGTAGGTATGCGACAGCAGCAAGCAAACAACAATAACAACAGCAACAACAATAGAGTTCGTGATGGCGATTCCCCTACAGGACAGCTTTCTGCTGTATATTTGACGAATAAATTCTCTTTGCTGTTTCTAATAAAAATATGTATTCGGTCTCAGTGTCCGTTACAATCAGTTTAGGCAGTTGCAAAAGATTATTATCAATCATTTATTCATCATAGATTATGTCAGTAAAAGTAAACTGAGTTCAATAATTTCGGATTCTTAAATACTGTTTAGATTACATTTGCAATACATTTGCATGATGTTTTGGTAATGCAGGTTTTAGTGTTTTGTGCACCGAATATCATGTAATAATGTTTTGATTACCAAAATTACTAATCAGTTGTTTCTTTTTTTTCTTCTATTCTTCTCAATCATCCATAATCTATTTTTGAAATATCTTTCGGCATTTTCAACGTTCAGTTTTAGAATGTTTATAGTTGATCGCTTTTTTATATTGAATCACGACAAATACAAATTTCAGTTTTAGCATATGTACCCACTTATAATTAGATAAAGTTGTTTGAGGAAACGAAATTGGAAAAATATGAGAAATAGTTTAATACCTTCATTACTCAAAGCAAAAAATTCCAAACATTTAACTTTTGAAAAAGCTAGAACTCGGATCTCATTTTTTTAAACTCTATAAGCGGGTTGGCATGAAAATGTACATGCAGCAATATGAATGTGCTTCCCTGATCCTTTTGAAGCATTCAAACGAAAATCCTTTCACAAAATTGTTACGAATATTTAAAGGATTAGATACATGCATAAGTCCCACTGTTTGCAGCTGCGGAATAACTCCTCAACAAGTTTCTGCTGGGTAACATACCTGCTGGAATTTTTGTATTTGTTTAAATGAAGATTTAATTTTTGTATTAAAAAATCTTTTTTGCTGTCGTTGTTGTAATTGTTGTTGCTGTTGTTGTGGATGATGCTCTAGTCTTTGTTATGTTCTACGTAAATGTTGCTGGTATTTTTCTTTGTTTAAGATTCAAAAAATTGTGAGTCTGACTTGAATAGTCATCTATACATTATTATAATTGTTTCCGGTTAAAATGATTTTCCCTAAATTACAAGATTGAACATATATTACCCCAAAATTTGGAAATTAATGGCATCAAAATTAGGAAACTCTTAAGAAGCAGGCGAGAATTTGAATTTTCAGAAGCATTTAGAAACTTGAATACTCAGTGTCAATCCCTAATTTTTATTATAATAAAATATGATGAATAACTTTGAATTGAAAACAAAAAAGGTTTTAATTCTTGTTGATAATATAAAAGTGACATCCTCAATAAATTGGCTACAAAGTAAGAGAAAAAGGTAAAATCATTTGGCATCTTTCATTGCTTTTTATTTTCAATGATCATAATTTATTTGAATCATTGGATGAATTCCAACTTGTTGCACAATCAGAACATCAAAGTATTTGTTTCTTATACTCAAGCATAGTGCATACGCCACGTGGTTTAGCACAAGCTGTCGGCCAGCCAAGATTGCACTTTTCACATTTAGATGAGAAATGGCTTTGAAAAAAGCAAACATTTAGTAGACTTAAGCTTTTCGTCTGACACTCTTCAGAGTTTAAAACGTCAGAACATAGATCGAAAACTCTACGCTAGGAAAAATATATACCCACTTGGGGATCGAAATAGGCCAATCAGAAAACACGAGCACTTGACTGTATTGGTTGACCAATCAGTGCCGCTTGCCGATTGAGAATGTTACCAATGGAGTCCTAAGGTGAAAACGAACTCCTTTTGTCTACACAGTAGCGGTTTTTTCGTGCTTATGTAGATAGATCCCAAAACTGCTAGGTGGAACGACGATCGGGCTTTATCAATAATCCGAAACATGTCGCAATTGTAGTTTTTTGCACAATCTGGGTCGTCTAGTAAATGCTGCCCGATAGCAGAATCGCAGGTTTTAGTTGTAATTTTAGATTTGCAAGACCGAGGTGGCTGTTCTCTTTGCGGATGGGTTTTGTTTCTAATATTAGACGGAACATGTTGTTTTATTCTATCCTCCAATCTTTATAGGTTTGTATACTGTAAGTTTTGTCGTAAAACAAATATGAAGTGTTTTCTTTTCCAGT
>NW_027019762.1:8778089-8789828 GCF_013076305.1 Rhopilema esculentum | reverse complement strand
GGCATCTTGAATTGCCAAATATAATTATAACAGAATTTATTGCACCTGTAGAGAAGGCCAGCAAAGTAGTAGTTTTAAACAGCATTTGCAAAATTTCTCTTTGTTGAAGTTTTAATTGGAACTCATCAAATGACCAAACGGTTGAAATGATGATGTGGGGCTCGTAACACAAGAAAAACGCCACCAATACCCAACGAATTGTTCTTACAGCAGAAAGCTGTCCTGTGGGGGACTCACAATCACGCACGCCTCCGTTGTTGCTGTTGTTATTGTGATTATTATTGGTTTGCTGTAGTCGCACGGTTGTGTTGATTTGGTGTGTTCTCAACTTTTTATAAATTATCGTGTATATAACAATTGACCCAGATACAGCAAAAGTGTTGCAAATAGCAATAGCTAGAAACAGCCAGAAGGATGCTATCAGCATATACGCTGTCGCTAGTCCAGAGGCAATTGCAACACAGGACATGATCAGGACAACTAAACGAGATCCATTCATGCAAGATTGGTATAGACTTGGCTTAGTGATATGAACATATCGATCAAATGCTATGCAAATCATTATTTGAAACGAAGTATAGACAAAAACGTTGCTCATGAAAATTGCTGCTGTTAACATCCAAGCTTGAGATTCTATTTTTTGTACCGAATTAAAAGCAAAGACAGGCAGTACAAATACTCCGAGGCATAAATCAGAGACGCTCATCGCCAGTATCAATCTATTAGAAACATTGTTAAGCTGTTTTGACTTGTGTAAACCACAGATTAACAGAGAGTTTGATGTGATAATAAAGAGAGAAATTAGAGCAGAAGCAACGGAGAAAATTGTTTTGCTGTATATTTCAACCATTTTCTTACCATTTAACGGTAAAAAATATCGATCAATCTGCTTCTAGTTTCTTCAATTCTTTTGATCACTGCTCGTGGTCACTTGCTCTGGTGAAAGCCAAATTTATCAAATCTTAGAAACACTCCTGAATGGTTAATGCCTGGAGAAGAATTGAACGTCCACCCTCTGTGATTATCATCCGGATAAATCTGTCCCTCGAAAGCATTAAAAAGAAATTACCTTGATGTTTGTTTTTCGTTCCTGTTTTTTTGTAAAATCAAAGCTTCTATTTACATCAAACATTGCCGGGCTCTTTCGATAATTAATCAAAGGATCTTTTCAGCATATTTACTGACTATTCCAATTTCAATTCAGTCTTCTCTAATTTTCTGAATAAATAAACTGACAATCACTTTCTTCGTTTTTATTTGAATGCAGCAACAGGAAAGTTCATTAGTTGGTATGTTTACGTAAAAAATTGAGTCCGTTTTTTGTTTTTTGAATATATTGTCAAATCTCTTTTTTTCAAACAGTGACAGCAAAATCGCTATCGACAGCAAAATGTTAACCTTTTTGCTTAATCTAGAGAAAAAGATTAAAGAATTGCGAGTTTTTCGGTAAAAGCCAGCAACATGAAGAGATTAAATTGCTAAATAACTAAATTATAACAAGTAACATAACTCAAAGCCTTGTGATTATCTTTGCGAGCTTTAAGGCGGATGCTTGAAGGATCTTGGGCTTGAGTCTGAACCTTGTGCACGGCAAGTGTTTCTGGACTTCTACTTCGACAAAAACGTCAAATCTCTTTCACCATCAAAGTTGCTCTCGTAGCGGCTGGCCCCTCAAGACTGACACCACCCTAAAGCTGACACGCTAGATACAGGACGGATTAAGCTAATGTCCAATTAGTGTCCTATAATTATGATACACATAAAATTAGCCATTGAGCATTAAGACAAGGATCAAATATCAACAGAGCTGTTGAAAATTACCGAATAAGCAGCAAAGCAAGCATCAAGCGAATACATAAAAATGAAATGATTAAAATGTGATCGAGTCTAAGGCCACATCCAACCTAACGGCGCCTCCTTTCCGTCACAAAAAAAATTTTTTTTGCAATGTTCCATGTACATTTTCATGCCAAACCGCCAATAGCATTTAAACAAATCTGGGATCCGAATTCTAGCTTTTTCAAAAGTTAAGTGTTTGGAATTTTCGTTTCGAGTAATGAAGGTATTTAACTAAATCTCATATTTTTCCAATTTCGTTTCTTAAAACACTTTTCTCTAATCATAAGTGGGTATATTTGCAAAAACTGAAATTCGTATTTGTCGTGAACCAATGTAAAAAAGCGATCAACTATAGTCATTCTAAAATTGAACGTTGAAAATGCCGAAAGATATTTCAAGAATAGATTATGGATAATTGAGAAGAATAGAAGAAATAAAAATGAAACAGCTGATTAGTAATTTTGATAATCAAAACATTATTACACGACTTTCGCTGCCCAAAATACCAAACTTGCATTCAGTGGAGCATAGGCGTCAAATCTTGATTGGCTGCGAAAGGAATCGCCAAAGCGGCAATCCCCATAGATTTGAACCAATCAAATTGCGAGAAATGACAAATTTTAGAATTTTGACCACCCCTTCTTCAAAAAGGTCCTGATGCTAGGATTCTTGGAGAAATTTGCTTTTATTTTGCAGAAGTGTCAAGGAGGCCTGTGGGCACATTTCCAGTGTTGGCCTTTTCGCGATCTCATTTTTAAGAAAAGTTATGGCCATTAAAACATTAGCATGATATTTTAAACATACCTCTGTCTTTTTATAACAATCATTCGAACTAAAATGATCTTAAAACGCAATCTAAAAATATTATTTAGCTATCACTGCAAAATAATTCCTTAGGAAATATGCTAGTAAGGGTTCACTTTATTAAACAGTCGTTTTCCAGCCTACTTTGATGTTCAGCTTCACGAAACTCGAAGAAGTGTTATCGGATGCATTTACGAGTTTTAAATCAATAATATAAACTTTAAAATTGAACCCAACAAAATTCAATTTGGAAATGCAATACTTACATATATAATCGCAAATAATTGCATAATAACATTTTATATTTACATCATGTCGGCTTCAACACAACTGATTATTCGACGAATGTCACGTCAGGTGCATGTGTTCATGTTCTGGCGGGAAAAATTTACTGGAGGCGCCTTCGTAACAATCGTTAAAGAAGTTTGAGGCCCTTCATTTTTCACGTAACGTCCCAAAAGTAGGTTGTTTTACGAACTTCTGTGATAGTTGGTTGTTCTTTTCAGGGCCTCCGACGCAAGTTTTGAAATGGGGGAGGGGGGGGGGCAAATTTTTTTTTAGCCGCACCCTTTCTGCACCACGCCCCGGGGATCTTGCTTTTACAAACTGCAGGGTCCTTAGTTTAACTCATGCTACTTTTCAAAAGTTTGGTTTTTAAATATATTTATTTGCTTTTCTTAAGAATTAAGATAATAATTGATTCATCGTATGAGAACTTTAGCTTTTGTGAAACAAACAAAACAATACAGCAAGCAACAAATGTTAATCAAACAACAAGCATTATATTTTATGATAATCTGATGTCTGGAAAGTACCAAATGAATGGTATCGCTCTTGATGCAATGACACAAACTGATTCGATATCGCTAGTGCATTGAATCTTTTTTGTGTTATCGTTGCACGTAGTCATGTCTTTAGCCTTCGGGCCAAAGAAAAAGATCTCTCTGGTGTTGCACTTGTTGCTGGGTTGACAAGTAGCAATCTGCAAATGACTATAATGTTTGGAATAAGCAACTTTTCTTTTTTCAAACTTTTAATTTTTCCGTGAATATCATCAAAACATATCGGGGAATCATTTTTAAAAAGTTGTTGAAAGATTCCAAATTCCACTTTTAGGGACTCTACTGAAATATCATCAAATGCACGGATTTAAACTGAAGTAAATAATTTAGTATATATCCTGTAACAAAATTGTTCAATCTTGCAAAAAGTGGGGGGGGGGCAATGTGTGAATAAAATTGTAAAATCCAAAATGGAAAAATGAGAAAAAAGGAGATAAGGAGTAGGATTTGGTAGGACTTGTGGTTTTGGTGGAGGGGGTTCGAAGTTGAGGTAGTGCTGGCCCCCTGTCTGGGTGCCCTGAGGGGTGGTTTCATTGTTGGTGGGGTTTCCTGGGAAGAGGCGCTCGTTTTGGGTGACATATGTTAGTTAACTAAATTCGGTGGTGATATCCTGAGATTCATAACCTCTTATGATTAGATTTTTTCAGTGTTTTGAGGTGTTTGTGGAGTGAACATTATGTTCTTAACCTTTCGTGGCAAAATTGATTCATGAAATAAGATCGAATGATTTATCAGCCCTTATACTGAACTGACTTTTGCAGCTATTGTTCTTGATTTCGGCAAAAATTGTTCTACTAAAATTTCAAATCAGAAATTTACAATAAGAATATCAAATGTTGCTAGAATGTATATGGAACAGGACAAAAAGAGATCATATTTGGGTAGCTGTTACCTTTTGGTGATGGGGGCGGGCATTGAAATAAATAACATTGAAAAATGAGCCTAAGAAGCTTGATAATATGATGTCCTTTTATCCATTGACGTTTTGAATAAACTTTTTGATGAAGATATTGCTCAGAGCAACTGTCAGAGCAACATTTGCAAAAGTCATTTAAAAAAAATTATTTTAATCACTGTGATATGCAAGATACCCAAGGAAACCGGTGGTGCAACGATGCTTCTTTAACGGCTTTTTATATACTTCAGCCTTGAAAAGCTGCTTTAACATTCAACCTGTGCTACAGCTAGAGTCACCAGATTTTTGTATGCCTTATAAAGCTCCAAATAGGCTGATAACTGTGGGTTGAACTGTTGCAGAAGCTTAAACACACAAGAAAGCAAAAGAGGCAAGATTTATAATCATATTCTCGACTTCTTGCTTGACACAATCATCATTATCATCAACATCATAGCCATGATAACGCGAATCTTTACATGCTGCTGATTCATCTACAACGTTGTTCATGCTCCTGTACGCCTCTGGAATTGTTTTTACTAGTCTTGAAAATGCATCTTGGAAATACGGAAGTTGCTTTTCGTAAAACAACCTACTTTTGGGACGTTACGTGAAAAATGAAGGGCCTCAAACTTCTTTAACGATTGTTACGAAGGCGCCTCCAGTAAATTTTTCCCGCCAGAACATGAACACATGCACCTGACGTGACATTCGTCGAATAATCAGTTGTGTTGAAGCCGACATGATGTAAATATAAAATGTTATTATGCAATTATTTGCGATTATATATGTAAGTATTGCATTTCCAAATTGAATTTTGTTGGGTTCAATTTTAAAGTTTATATTATTGATTTAAAACTCGTAAATGCATCCGATAACACTTCTTCGAGTTTCGTGAAGCTGAACATCAAAGTAGGCTGGAAAACGACTGTTTAATAAAGTGAACCCTTACTAGCATATTTCCTAAGGAATTATTTTGCAGTGATAGCTAAATAATATTTTTAGATTGCGTTTTAAGATCATTTTATTTCGAATGATTGTTATAAAAAGACAGAGGTATGTTTAAAATATCATGCTAATGTTTTAATGGCCATAACTTTTCTTAAAAATGAGATCGCGAAAAGGCCAACACTGGAAATGTGCCCACAGGCCTCCTTGACACTTCTGCAAAATAAAAGCAAATTTCTCCAAGAATCCTAGCATCAGGACCTTTTTGAAGAAGGGGTGGTCAAAATTCTAAAATTTGTCATTTCTCGCAATTTGATTGGTTCAAATCGATGGGGATTGCCGCTTTGGCGATTCCTTTCGCAGCCAATCAAGATTTGACGCCTATGCTATTCAGTGGCGAAGTCAGGTTTGGCTGGACGGTCAGGCCCTTTTTGCCCACGTCCAAACTTCTAATTTGTAAAAATTTACTCATGGTGGAACAATTTTCACGGATTATTCATGGTGGAGCAAGGGCATTGGAACAATTTTCCAACAAATTAAGTTCATTTTGTGAGCTACCAGCAGTAAGCGATGGTCAAAGAACTCTCCGAAAAAAAAATTTCATTTTCATATGGTTATGTCAAAAGTCAACAAAAAGTATGTAGAATTTACAAAATGACTGGCTTTTGATTATTGGCTAGTACAGCAATTTCATCATTTAGCTTATAAAGAATTTTGAATTTTTTTAGAATAAAAGCAAGAAATTCACAGAGAAATGATTTTCTTATTTTCATTACTCTCCCCCACCCCTCCCCCCGGCTCTCAACAAGCACAGTAGTACACAAAAGATGCCTTTTTGATTCATTGATCAATGACATACTATTCACACTGTTCAAGTTGATATTTCCACACATTAACTTAAATCAACAAAATAAACGTTATTGTGAACTGCAGTGTAATAATACATTTTAACTCCGCGTTAAACATGATCCTATTCTAATGAGATTCTATTCTTTGTATCGAGTCCACAGCAAAGACTGGCAACGCAATAGCTCCTAAGCATAAATCAGAGCCACTCATCGCAAGTATCAGCTTGTTTGAAAAACTGTTGAGCTGTTTTGATCGATGTAAACCATATAGTAACAGTAAATTTGATATGATGTTCAGAAGGGAAATTTGAGCATAAGCAGCGGACGAGTTTTGCATTTTGTTACCAATTCAAGCATTGACTCCATTTGACGCGGCTTTTGGAGCTTCTTCCAGTTTCGTCTCTTCTCCAGAAATGTCCGATAGCACAGCAACTGCTTTATCTAATGCCTTGAATCAGTCTAGCGGACGTTAAAAGCCAACGTTATGATCGTGTTCCTTATGTAATTGTTAATAACTACGTAAAACTGTCACTTGAAAGCATTCAATAGAAAGCACATTTATGTTTTGCTTTCTTTCATACAAATTATTTACTTGTTCCGTCACAGCTCAATAAAAATATTCTAAAATTGTTTGCAAATTGTGAAACATTGCATTAAGAGTTTCTTGAACTTATTGTCTTGTAATAAACATAATTATTTTTTCCTCATTGCACAGAGCAATAATCTCTGTTTGAAAAATCAATTGGAGGAAGTTCTTTTGCACAATGCTTCTGCATTTCTACCCGGAACATGCCTTTTGAGATCTGCATCTTTCTCTTTCAATTGAAATGCTTACAATTAGCTTCCAAATTTTTTGAGCCATGACAGCATTTTGTTGATGTTCAGTTAGTTCAAGACATTCCATTGGTTGAATACTTAAGGGATTATACTATGCTATTGTTTGGTGATACAAGTTCTTTTTCAATCACGGGGCACCACTGTACTACGAAACAGCGACAAAATGGCTTGCTTGCATCTTGTATTCCCGTAAATTATTATAACAGAATTGACAACAGTTGATCCTTCTATTAAAAAGGTACATGTAGCATAGAGAATTCGAAAAGTTTCCCCTGCTTGTGATTTTAATTCGAACGTATAGAATTTGCCAAAAGTTGCAATTATATTATAGGGCAAATAACAAATAAAAATTGCCACCAACACTAAACGGATTGTTCTCACGGCATTAAGTTGTCCTCTCTGAGAATTATCATTAACCACTCTTCTGTTGTTGTTGTTGTTGTTGTTGTTTTTGTTGTTGCTGTTGTTGTTGTTGTTGTTGTTGTTGTTGTTGTTGTTGTTGTTGTTGTTGTTGTTGTTGTTAAGGCCTTTGTGGTTAATTTGTTGCAGTCGCGTCCGGGTGTTGATTTGGTGCTGTTGGAGATTTCTATACATTTTTGTGTATAGAATGGTCAGCCCGAGCATCAGGGAAATGTTCAAACTAGCAACTGCTACATACTGCCAGAAGGATTCCAGAAATATATGCGTTATTGTCAATCCAGAAGAAATCACGAAGCAGCCAATGACCAGGACAACGAGTCGACGTCCGTTTAAATCTGATTGGTATAGCCTTGGTTTAGTGATATGAATATAACGATCGACAGCTATACACATCAGTAACAGACCTGAATTTACGGTCAACAAATGTGTGAGTAAGTAAATTGTTCTCATAATCCATGCATCCAGTGTAATTTCTGGCAGCGCATGTAAAGCCTGGACAGGTAGAACAAGAACTCCAATGCATAAATCAGAGATGCTCATTGACATTATAAGCTTGTTAGAAACATTTTTGAGCTGGTTGGATTTATGTAGTCCATAGATCAGCAAAGAGTTTGATGTGATGTTTAGAAGAGAGAGGATTATAAAAGCAGCAGAGATAAATATAGCTACGTACCAATTTTGCATTTTTGTACCAGTGCTGAGTTGATGCTGCAATTCTCTTTGATCAAGCTATTTCGAGTTTCTTTAATCGAATGAAATTGTCTTGCTGGATATGTCTATAAGTTCACAATTTTAAAATTATTAAGAACAATAATTTTCTTTTTGACAGTCGGAAATGACAAAACTTCCCTTCCCTGCTACGCTTTAAGTGAAAATAACGTTCTTGTTGAGGTAAACTTATTTTAAATTTCATATTAAACTTCTAATTTGTTTGTCACCAACAATTTGTGATTTGTTTAAAATCAGCATTTAATGTTTACCCTGCTACCGCTGTTTTAGAAAGATTTAAAAATCTCAGTTTGGTCAATTCATTTTGAAGCGCCCCTGAAACCTTTTAATTAGCTCAGCTTTACTTCTTTGTCAAAACAAGTTTATTAGGTTTTACATAGTACATAGATAGGAAAGAGCTTATGTTTATCGAGCGTTGCATAAGTTCAATGCGGCCTGTTTATTCTCTGGTATGATTATAATAAAAGAAATTTCCTCGTACAGGAAAACTCCTAAATGAGGCAATGCAGGATCCCCATGAGGGTTATAAGCATTGATTGCATGGACTTGAGCTGCCACCCAAAAGGAACAAACATTAGAATGCTACGCTGGCCTGATAATAGCACTGCCTAGTTGCAAGAAAGATATGCTTGCACTTGTGCTATGCATTTGCGTATTGAAGAAGGTGCATATTTCTGTTCGTTTGATGAAAAAATAACAGAAAAAGATGAAGAACCACGGAATAAACTGGATTCACTTTTTTCACCTGGTGGTGAGTGATTTCATTTGATATTTTCAAAATTTTTATTCTAATTGCAAGTTTTAATTATACAGAAAATAACAATTAAAAATTTCCACCAAAACCAAGCGAATTCATCGCAAGTAAGAAAATTGCACGGTTCGGGAATCACCATTTTGCATTTTCCGTTGTTGTTGCTGTTATTGTTGCTGTTATTGTTGTTGTTGTTGTAGCTGTTAATGTTGTTGTGAGTGTTGTTTTTGCTTTTGGTACGGGTATTGGTGATTGGATGCAATCGAAATTGTGCAATAAGACGGTGCTTTTGCGGATCTCGATACATAATCGCCTATACCGATGCTAATCCAGACATATTCTAAATAGCAATTTCAAATTGCTGCCGAAAGGATTTGTTGATAAAATTGTACGCTGTTGACAACCTGGAGGAAATTACAATGCATGCCGTGAGCAGGATAACCAAACGACGCCCGTTTACATCGGGTTGATATAGTCTTTGTTTAGAGGTGTGATTATAACGATCGACAGTAATACAGATCAGTAAACGACCAGAATTAAAACTTGCAAAGTGGGTCAACAAAAATGCTGTTCCCTTGATCCAAACACTAAATGTAATTTCTTGTAGCGTATCTAAAGCTTTGGCGGGCAGAGCAAGAGTCTCAAAGCATAAATCAGAAATGCTTATTGACAGTATCAGTTTGTTAGTAACATTTTTAAACTGTTTTGATTTATGTAAGCCGTAGATCAGCAGTGAGTTTTATATAATGCTCAAAACAGAAAGTAAAAAGAAACAATGAGATGAAAATACAGCTACGTATTAACTTTGCGTTTTTGTATCACAGCAGAGTTTTTGCTGCGATTTTCGTTGAACAAGCTGTTCTAATCAAGCCTAGTGTCTTTAGAAGAGTTGACTTGTGTAAATCAAGTACGTGTTTCCTTGACAGTCCGAAGCGAAATGTTTGACATTCAATAGAAATCACTTTTTATTTTTTATTTTTCTTCCAACATTTTCCTTTTCTTTCAAATGCTTCTTTAACTACTTTGAAGAGATCACAACGTTTTTAATCACAGCAACTTAATCTTTTTTACACACTTTTTTACTTAATCTCGAATTCATTTTTTACAATCGATAGGTTTTCTACCTGCAGTGAAATACAATTACCCTTCTTGATTACAAAAAGAATAATTTAGAAAATTTGCTTGTGATCAGGAAAATTGGAAATCAGCGTTTATGTCTGATCTGCTACATCTGTTTCAGCAAAATTTTGTTTAACTAATTCATTTCAAAGGTCACTTAAAACTTTTTGTCAATTCAATACAACATTATGAAATTTCTACATAATCTCACCTCTAGCAAACACTTTTCTTTGATCAGAACGGACTTCAGCATTAGCGATAGCACTCTGATATAAATCCGGGTAAAATATACTGTGTCAATCTTCGTTGATCTAAAGAAAGTGTTTGACGAAATAGAGCACAGACTTCTTCTTGATAAAGTTCAGTATTGCGAAATTTCAAAGATTTTACGAAATGAAACCGACCAACGCACAAACAATGTCATGTCCGATGTTAGAGTGAATAAAATAATCATGTCTAAAGCACTTTAAGAAACATTTAATTCAATATCAACAAACAGCAAATGTGTCCGAAGAGTTGCTAAAGTGTCTTTACTTGGTACTAGAATTAAAAAATATCTTGGATTATATTATATATTGAATCAAATTAAAAAACATACGTCTAGAACTCTATACTCGAAAACAACTATATATAATCATAAAGCAAAGGCTGACAGGGCAAAAATTATTTCCACAAGGGTGCTGCCTAATTGTATCGAACCACTCTTGGTTGGAATCGAACTTCAGTTTGCTGCTTCAAAAACCCACGCTCATTCCACTGAGCCCAACGACCCAATGAAATGAGCGAGGAATCTCCGAAGCCAGCACTGGAGATTTCACCGTAAACAAGGTAGTTTTCGTAAATTCTGTTTCGTTTTTAAGCCTTTGTCAGAGCCATTTCAACCATTCAAATGTATTCATAAGCAAAGGCTGAAAGGAGGATTCAAGCTTATGTCAAACTAAAATTCAAGAATTTATAAAATTAAAGAAATGTTGATAAAAGATGTTGCTAATTCCTGTTTTATTTCGCAGAAAAAAATATAAAACAGATGTTAAAAGCGTTTTAATCTTAGGTAAAAAGCTTTAAGTGTGAAAATGATTTCGATTCTTCTATCTCCATCGTGCTCTCTATTTCTCGACCGGTTTCTTCTTCTCAGCAACTCTTTCACTCAGTCCCACTGTTGCTTCCACCATTTTGTAGCAATCCTCCAAAGTCTTTAGTTTGGTGCAGAGAAAACTGCAGTAACTCGGTCCCCTAAAAATGTCTCTGTGTCTTATAATGTCGCCCTCTTGCAAAGAATATTGTGAATTCAACAAAGTTACCATCCATTTCGGGAAACAGAAGTAACACTAACTAGGAAAACAGCCAGGCAAGTCACCAGTAATAGACAGTGTGAAAGCGTCTCTTCTGTGACGAATATCACTTTGTTTGTTTAAGAAATTTCTGCCTGAAATAGTTTCTTTCTGAAAATTAAACTAATCGAAAAAAGTTGAATACTGAACAAACATAGATTTTAATTCTTTAAGTCTGAAATTTAAGTAAGTCTTTTGAAAACTCTAAGGCCTATCTATCAATCTGACAGTGGAAGCACTTCAGCAAAAACTTAATGGTAATAGTATTCTTTTTTGTTATCTCGAGCAAACTTTCTCTTAATTTAGCTAATGCCATCAATTTTAACTAAGTTTAATTAACAGACCTTACCAAAAGTAAGCAAATTTGTATTTTTTT
>NW_027019762.1:8692487-8777989 GCF_013076305.1 Rhopilema esculentum | reverse complement strand
AGCCTTTTCCCCACTGGATTCCATTAGTGAATTTGTCGTGCATTATACCCTTATCAAAGGAGGGTGTCACACGAGTTGCGTAACATATTGAATTAGTAGCACTGACTCTCGCTTGAGAAAGGTCGGATCACAGGGCATAGTTAATTTGCCGTGTTGATTGGGAAAGTCATGCAATGGATTGCAAGGGAGATATGAAGGGATGTACAGAGCATTGATTGCAGTGCTCAAGAATTAAGCTATTAAGAAGCAAATTTAATACAAGTATCCATATGATAAGAGTTCTCCTATGGAATGGCAGAAGGAAAGCGAAACTATTAGTCATTTAGGTAGTGAGCCCGCTCAGCCAAAATGGCACAAAGGGAGTATAAAAAGGAACACATGATAGTGAAGCACGATATGATTACACTGCAATTTCATGTAGCAAACGGGGATTCATAAGAGCAGATATTGATCATAATCACAACCATACAGCAGTTATTGAAAATGAGAATTACAGCTCTTATGGTATTCTACGACCCAGTGTGATAGAATGTTGAGCAAGACGACCGACATTTGTGTTAGTAGATAAAAATAACAAAGTAGTCAAAACAATCGACCTAGCTGTACCAGGAGATTAAACGATTAAGAGAGAAAAACTTGAAAAATTCAAAAGTACAGTATTTGAGGGAGGAATAGACATTATGCAAATGAAAGGCTCACAGTATTACCTGTAGTGATTGGAGCATTAGAGTTATCTCGGACAAGTTTCAAAGCATATTGAAAAATTGGGAGTAAAATTGGATAGATATGATTCAAAACACAAAAGTACGACGAATTAAAAAGAGATGGAAAGATTAGTAAATGAAAGCAAAGATATCCCTATGCTTGGAGCCCTTGAACAGATAACACAAAATTGAGCAACTACATCAAGAATGGAGTCAAGACTGTGTTTCGTTGATTATATATTCTTAAAGGACATTATTATTATGTTGACAAGTTGCTTTGTATTATCCCGCTCTGTTTTATTCTTATGCAAATTAGTTTAGTTAGTAGTATTCACACGTTGGAAAATAGGACACGATCGTTACCGCATGCTAACCAGGAATAATATTTAGACAGAAACCAGCTTATCAAAGACACTTTAGAGACATCACCATAAGTAAGTAAGTTTATTTTATTGTATTTTCGCATTCAGTTTCCATTCCAGTTATTCAGTTTATCGCCGCTGTAAGACGTTTTGTATTTACTTATATTCATAATTTACTTGTTTTAGATCGAATAAGATTTTCATTATACGATTGGGTGTCTTGTTCTAAAGTCTGTCCTGTGAGGAAACATACTTGAAGAAACATACATTCGATTTATGTTAAATTGTCGAAGAACGCGAGAACTGTAAACCGAGCGAATAATGATAGGAAACCATGGCGGAAACTGAACAGTTGAAACGTGGTAAAATCGATCGAAGAACTGCGAAAGGAGCTTTTACTCGAGCCTGGAAAGCGTTAGATCACGTAATCGGTAATGAAAGACCGGTAAACGAGGTACAAGAACTTTTGGATAAATGTAAAGGAGCGTTTGAACTTTTAGTGCAAAAACACGAGGAGTTTACAAATCTAATCGAGGATGACGATGAATATGAAGTAGAGGAAAGATGGTTAGCGGAATGCCAGGACTCATTTATGAAAATTGAAACGAAGGCAAAGCAATGTATTGATAAATTGAAGGAAATTTCAAGCGAAGACGAAGACGAAGTATCGGAAACAGCGTCAGTATTTTCAAGAAATTCTCGCGAGAACCCCCCGAGTGGAAACCCACAACAGTTTGATGGAATTCCAAATATGCAGTCAATGACTCGAGGAGAAACAAATGAGGGCAGTGTTGACAAAGACGAAGCGGATCGTTTCCAGGTATCAAAAGGATTAGCGATAAAGGAAGACAATGAAAACCCAATTAAGGAACAGCAATTTTGTGGTTTTAAAGTTGAGAAACCTAAAATGCCATCATTTTCAGGTGATGTAAGAGAATATGCAATTTTTCGTTCTGACTTTAAACATGCAATCGAGGCTCGATACACCAAAAGGGACGCCATTACACTGCTACGTACCTGTTTGAAAGATAAACCTTTGGAATTGATCAAAGGAATTGGATCCGATTATGATGCAGCATGGGAGTATTTGGATGCTATTTATGGAGACCCTCGTTTTGTATCAGATGCAATCACACAAGATATTACCAAATTCAGACCACTACAGGATGGTGAAGATGCCCGTTTTTGTGATTTAGTGCACCTAGTCAAACGATGCTACAACACGTTGAAGGAAGTCGGTATACCAAGTGATATGGACAATAGTCATATGCTTTCAATCATAGAGCAAAAAATGTGTGCTGATGACAGAAAAATATGGGCACGTTACCTGGAGCAAGAGAAAAAAGTTCCAACTTTACAAGCATTAATGTTATGGATGACAGTGGAGATGAAGTCTCGTATGCGTGCTACAGCACCAATCAGATCAACCTTTGTTCACAAACGTACAGTCACTCATGTCGCTAGTGAAAGCAGCAACCGCAACATACTAACAAGACACAAATGCTGGCTTTGCTCAAACTCTTCACACTGGCCAGATCAATGTATAAAGTTTGCTGGGCTCAATGTGAATGACCGTCACAAAGTTGCCAGAGAGAATCATGTTTGTTTTAGCTGCCTGAAAAAAGCTGGAAGAGATCACAAAGCCGTCAACTGTAGCCGTCGCAAACAATGTCCAGTCGTTAAAAATGGTATACGTTGCAACGGTTTCCATCATCATCTCCTGCACAAAGAGGAAAACGGCACAGTAGGAGTCGGAGTTGCCATCGCATCTGATGACGGAGAAGCAATCCTTCCAGTTATTACAGTCAACATCTCCAATTCAAGAGGTTTCTTCAAGCGAGGAAATGTATTGTTAGATTCAGGAGCACAAATCAGCTTGATACGCCAAGAGACAGCTGAAAAACTAGGACTTAAAGGTCAAGATGTATCAGTCAACATTACAAAAGTTGGTGGAGAGGAAGAAACATTAAAAACAAAGAAATATACCGTTACAGTTTCCCAAATCAATGACCAGAAACAGTATTCAGTCAAGGCAATTGGCATTCCAATAATAAGTGATGGTAACAAATCTGTCAACGCATCCAGGCTACAAGAAATTTTCGGACTGCAAGCAGAAAAGGTGAGAAGAGGAAGCGGCCCAGTGGACTTGTTAATCGGCATAGATTATGCTTTCATGCATTCAGGTAAAACAAGGCAAGCTGGCCATCTGATGGCTCGACAGTCTCCACTTGGATGGGTATTTTTTGGAGCAAGACCAGGAGAGACATGTGAGGTAACAAGCATACTTCATGTGAAGTATACAGAACCAGTTGACCTTGCTGCCTTTTGGACCACGGAATCAATGGGAGTTAATATGAAGCAATGTATATGCACTGCAGACAAACTGAGTGAAACTGAGAAGGAAGAGGCCAGAATCATTGCAGAATCGTGTGTTAAGGTGGAAAACCAATGGCTAGTTCCATATCCATGGAAAAAGGATCCCAATCTTCTACCTGACAATAAACAATTGGCAGTGAAGCGTTTAGAATCAATGGAACGTCGATTGAAGATTAAACCCGAACAAGCAGAAGCTTATGATAAGCAAATGAAAGAAATGAACGAAATGAACTTTTCACGTAAATTGACAACTGACGAATTAAAAGAATATAAAGGCCCTGTGCATTACATCCCCCATCATGCAGTCCTAAGACCAGAGAAGAAAAGCACACCTGTCCGAATCGTGTTCAACTCATCCTCAGTGTTTCAAGGTCATCAACTCAACGATTATTGGATGAAAGGCCCAGACTTATTGAATAACCTGTTTGGAGTCAGTCTGCGTTTCAGAGAAAGAGAAGTAGCATTGATTGGTGACATATCAAAGATGTATCATCGAATATTGATACCAGAACAAGATCAGCATGTACACAGATTTCTTTGGCGTAATTTAGAGACACACAGAGAGCCTGATGTTTATGTCAAGACAGTTCTTACATTCGGGGACAAACCAGCTCCAGCGATGGCACAGATTGCTTTGAGAAAGACTGCAGAAGAATGTAAAGAAATCAAACCGAAAGCTGGAAAGGTGCTGACAGAAAATGTTTACATGGATGATATATGTGAATCAGTGAAAACGGTAGAAGAAGCAAAGAAGCTAGCAGAGGATATAGATTTTGTTTTAAAGAACGGAGGTTTCCAAGTCAAAGGATGGATTTCAAACAAAGAACTGCATGAAAACAGCAAGCATACAGGAGAGTCAGATGCAAACAATATGCTGAAAGAAGAAGCAGATGAGAAAGTACTTGGAATTTCTTGGAACAGAAAGTCAGATACGCTGTCACTTAAAGTTGACTCTGACTTGATGAAACTCATTGATGAAGAAAAGCATCTAACAGAGAAGGTAAAACTAACCAAAAGAAGACTACTGTCTGAAGTTGCAAAGATTTATGATCCAATCGGATTGGCTGCTGCATTTATTATCAGAGCTAAGATTGGAATACAGGAACTATGGCAGACTGGAATTGATTGGGATATAGAAATTCCTACAAATATGCGAGGGAAATGGATTGAACTGTTTAAAGAGATGAAAGAGCTCAACAATATTTCTTTCAGAAGACCATTGCTAACAACAGATGTCAAAGAAAAACCATCATTGTGTTTGTTTTCAGATGCGTCACAAGAAGCCTTTGGAGCATGTGCATACCTTCGACAGAAGATTGAGAATGGCAAATTTGATGTTAGATTCGTTGCTGCCAAAACAAGAGTTGCACCACTAAAACAGCTAACCATACCACGCTTGGAGTTACAAGCTGCTGTCCTTGCATCACGTCTTGCAAAAACGATTCAAGAAGAATCAAGGATCGAATTCAAGGATGTTAACTTCTTCACAGACAGCTCGATAACATTAGCTTGGATTCAAAGTCCATCACGCAGTTACAAACCATTTGTATCATCCAGGATAGGAGAGATTCAAAGCAATTCAGACCCTAGCCAGTGGAAACACATTCCTGGGGAAAACAATGTAGCAGACGAGCTGTCACGAGGGATTCATGTACATGAACTGAACGGAAGATGGATGCACGGACCAGAGTTTCTACGAACTGCGGAAGAATTATGGCCAACAAAAGCTATTCCGTCGCCAGTCAAAGAAGACAGTGAACGTCGTAAAGCTACAAAAGTCTGCTTGTCGATAAACACAAAGCCTGAAAATGTTATCAATTATGACACAGTCTCCAGTTGGCCGAAGCTTATACGAGTTTATGCATGGATCAAAAGACTAGCTGAAAATATCAGACGCCTGAAACGTCATGTACCATTTAAATATGGACCACTGAAACCCGAGGAACTCCAGAAATCAGAGTTGTTTCTGATCAAAGATGCACAAAAAAGCTTACATAACCGTTTAAAGAAAGGTGAATTCAAGTCACTCAGTCCTTTTGTTGACGAAAATGGAGTTATTAGAGTTGGAGGCAGAGCAGATAAAGCTTTAGTGTCTTATGAGACAAGACATCCAGCCCTACTGCCAAGTAATCATAGGATTTCACTGCTGATAACCAGACACGTACACCAACACGGACACACCGGAGTTGCAACAACCACAGCAAAGATAAGAAGGAAATATTGGATACTTACAGGCAACAAAATAAGCAAATCTGTTAAATTCAAGTGTGTGTTCTGCAGAGAATTGGCACACAAAGCAGAAGAACAACAAATGGGAAGCCTTCCTGCAATTCGACTGACACCGCAAACACCACCATTCTACTACACAGCATGTGATTATTTTGGACCGTACAATGTTAGAATTGGACGTAATAAAACAGCAAAGCATTATGGTGTCATATTTACATGCTTGAGTACAAGAGCAGTTCACCTAGAGCTAGCAACAGATTGTTCTACAATGGAATTTTTACAAGTACTGAGAAGATTTTTTTGCATTCGAGGCTATCCAGCAGTAATTTTGAGTGACAATGGAACACAGATGGTTGGTGCAGAGAGAGTTTTGAGAGAGATGATAGGGGAATTCGACACTGACCAACTTCAAGAGTTTTGTACAGGGAGAGGCATAAACTGGATTTTCATCACACCGGCAGCACCACACCAAAATGGATGCGCAGAAGCACTTGTAAAGAGCAGCAAAAGAGCATTAAAAATCGCTATTGGTGAACAAGTTTTGAGACCCTTTGAATTATACACTTGTTTGATGGAAGTTGCAAACTTGTTGAACCAACGCCCAATTGGTAGAATTCCAAATGATCCAGATGATGGAGCCTACTTATGTCCAAACGATCTTCTGTTAGGAAGAGCTACCCCAGAAGTACCTCAAGGCCCATTTCAAGAAACTAAAGACCCACGTCAAAGGGTAGAGTTTGTTCAAAAAATTGTAAAATCATTCTGGAAACGATGGATACGAGATGTTTTTCCATCACTTGTTCCACAAAAGAAATGGCACATGGACCGCCGCAATGTCCAACCTAATGACACAGTTATTGTTGCCGAGAGCAACGCAATCCGAGGTAAATGGAACATTGGAAGAATCCTTGAAGTATTCCCGGGACCTGATGGACGAGTGCGCAATGTCAAAGTAAAAACAGCAACAGGAGAATACAGTCGCCCAGTGACAAAGATAGCAGTTATATGCCCAGCAGAAGGATATGAATAAATAACTTTACATATTTGATAAGGACCACGCCCTTATCGGGGGCGGAGGATGTTTCGTTGATTATATATTCTTAAAGGACATTATTATTATGTTGACAAGTTGCTTTGTATTATCCCGCTCTGTTTTATTCTTATGCAAATTAGTTTTAGTTAGTAGTATTCACACGTTGGAAAATAGGACACGATCGTTACCGCATGCTAACCAGGAATAATATTTAGACAGAAACCAGCTTATCAAAGACACTTTAGAGACATCACCATAAGTAAGTAAGTTTATTTTATTGTATTTTCGTATTCAGTTTCCATTCCAGTTATTCAGTTTATCGCCGCTGTAAGACGTTTTGTATTTACTTATATTCATAATTTACTTGTTTTAGATCGAATAAGATTTTCATTATACGATTGGGTGTCTTGTTCTAAAGTCTGTCCTGTGAGGAAACATACTTGAAGAAACACTTCTATTAACAAGATACATGTAGCATAGAGAATTCGAAAAATTTCACCTGGTTGTGATTTCAATTCGAACGTATAGAATTTGCCAATAGTTGCAATGACAGTATAGGGCAAATAGCAAATGAAAATGGCCACCAACACTAAACGGATGGTTCTCACGGCAGAAAGTTGCCATATCTGGGAATCACCATTAACCACTCTTCTGTTATTGTTGTTAAGGCCGTTGTGTCTAATTTGTTGCAATCGCGTCTGGGAGTTGATTTGGTGCTGTTGGAGTTTTCCATACATTTTTATGTATAGAATGGTCAGTCCGGACATTAGAGAAATGTTCAAAAAAGCAATTGCTACATACTGCCAGAAGGACTCTAGAAGTATATGCGTGATTGTAAAAGCAGAGGAAGTCACAAAACAGCCCATGACAAGGACAGCGAGTCGACGTCCGTTTGAATCCGATTGATAAAGCCTTGGTTTAGTGACATGAACATACCGATCGACAGCTATACATATCAATAACAGACCTGAATTTAAGGTCACAAAATGTGCCAGTATGTAGATTGCTTTCATAATCCATGCATCCAGTGTAATCTCTGGCAGCGAATGTAAAGCCTGGACAGGTAGAACAAGAACTCCAATGCATAAATCAGAGATGCTCATTGACATTATAAGCTTGTTGGAAACATTTTTGAGCTGGTTGGATTTATGTAGTCCATAGATCAGCAAAGAGTTTAATGTGATGTTTAGAAGAGAAAGGATTATAAAAGCAGCGGAGACAAATATAGCTACGTACCAATTTTGCATTTTCGTAACTCTGTTGAGATGATACTGGAATTCTCTTTGATCAAGCTGTTTCGAATTTTCTCAATCTGATAATATTGTCTTGCTGCAATTGTTTATAAGTCCAAACTATTCAAATAAAAATCAAAAATGAATCGCTCTTGACAGTCGGAAGCCAGGAAATTTTACTTCCCCGCAACACATTTAGTGAAAATGTCGTAAAATTCTCGTGCTAACATCGCATACGGTCATTATGAAGACGAGTTGGTTCGAGAATGTTCGAAGCTGTTTTGATTTGCACAGTGCGAATATCAAAAGACCGTTTGACCTTATGTCGACAACTGCGAATAGAATCATAAAGCAACCAACTAGAGTTTTGCTAAGATTTCCACGACCGTACCATTTTCACCAACCATGTTTGTCAAAGCACTTTCCTTTTACGTATTGAACAAACCAATGATATATTTTTTCATTTTTTTGGCCAATCAGTCCCTTATACGTTTACCTTTGCACAAAGTAAACACACTTTGTCCGATTTCAATTAAATTTGCCAAATTAATATTTTTCCATTTCCAGATGTCCTATATCAACACGTGAAATTTTGTGCTTTTTGCTATCTTTCTAGAAGCCTTTGCAAACAGTGTTCTTTCTTAATACAAAGATATCATGTTGTTTAGACCAAAAGGCCAAATAAAATTCTCTTTGTTTACTCTCAACATGGAGCAATAAGAAGAATCTGTTTAGAAATCTTTGGAAATTGCAAACCGTATTTTATCTTTTTTTTGAAAATTACCAAATATCCCCATTTGATTTAATAAAAACCTTTTTTCAGGATTTGGTAACACAACACTTGCCGTTTAAAAAGAAGACACCGCCAATTAATAGTTTCAGCATACATTCACGCAATCGTTTTCAATTTTTCTTTTCTACTCAATTCAAGTCAGTGCGATTGTTCAACTCCAGACTGTGATGTTAGAAATATTAAAAACTCTATCTTCACAAAACATAGGTTAAAGTCTCTGTTCCTGTTAATAAATGAAACTCAACTTAAAGCATCTTTAGACTTCTTATTCTCTTCAAGTAATATATGAAAAGGCTAAAAACAGCTATTACTGATTGATGTTACAGTCAATTTTGTTGGCCCTCTTAATAAGAGACAAAGATCAACGTTGACCTTTCCAGATTATGAATGCTTTGGGAAGTTTCAATAAACAACGTTTTTTAAGAGTTTATTTATCACGACATAACTAACTTGCCGACCACGCCCTTTGTTTTGTCCACTATATGAGCGACGCCATTGTCCCACAAAGGTACTAGAAGAAAATTCATGTTTCTTGATATTGAAAATAATGTCTCAACCATAGCAACTTGTCATACAAGAGGTCATTAAACTTTTAAAAGTTCATTCTAAATATCAACATATTCGAAACTTCGTTACTTCGTAACTAAATAGAAAAGACAATAAACTAAAAGTTTCCATGACTCTAAAGATTCATTAAAAAAGGCCAAAGTAATTAATCTTTGACCTATGAAATGAATTGTTATATAAGATAAAATTAAACAGTGAGATTCTGCAAGGAAAGGCAGTTTCTGCAAAAGAGACAGTAGAGCAAACGGTTGGAGAATTCCATATAAAAACTGAAGCGTGAGATGCCTAGTGAAAACAGTGAAATGACTCTGTGCCTGACGATATTCACCAACAGTGATGGAAAAAAGAGCACAACTCTCGTTGGATCCATCACGGTTCTCTTTGCATTTATAAACATAGCATCAAATGCTCTGTTAATTTTCGCAATGTACAAATCAAAGCAGATCAGGACACATTCAAGCAAATTTCTTCTTATAATGACAGTATCCGATCTGTGCACCGGAATCTTTGTAATGCCAGGATTAGGAATATTTTGGATTGCTGGAAAGCAACGAAGTTTTCTTGAAGTCCAGGTTATGGAATTTCTGATGATGTTTTTTGCATATATGTCGATTTTGATGATCGTTTGCATCTCGGTCGATCGATACTTCCACGTGACAAAGCAAGTCAGATACCAAGCCTGGATGAACCGTTTCCGATTTTCCCTCATAGTAGCAGCATTTTTAGGAGTCGGATTTGTAATGGCGATGCTCTCCATAAGTTTAACTTCATTCTATCTAGTGGTTGCGATGGTTATTTTCAACTTACTTCAGGTTTTATGCCTTATCATTTTTAACACAAGAACTCTTAGGATCCTAGAACGTCACCAAAGAACAACTGTATTACGACTGCAAAATGGGAGCCAAATTGCTAATGGCATGCAAATTGTCCCAAATGAAAAGCTCCATGCTGTTAGGAAGATTCGCTTGGTATTAGCAGCAGTTTTAGCCTGTTATCTTCCAGTCAACATCGCAACTATTGCTTGGACTTTTTTTAAGTTCAACCTACATATCAAGCCAGGTTTCACATTAACGGTGCTATATGAGTGGACAAAGCCAATCATGTTGAGCGTGACATTTCTCAATTCTTTGATAATATTTCAAGGAAATAAGAAGATTCGTCGAGCATTGTCGTCCATTTTCAGAAAGGACAGAGTTGATCATGAATGAAAAACTACATTATCTATTCTTTTTTTAGGCTACACGTGCTACTTTGAACGATCAGAACAAATCACAATCAAATAACAAGACTAGTTCTGAAGGCAAATATGATTCCCTTCATTCAAACATTTAAATATTTTCTGATGCACTTTGTATTGCTCGTGCTTAAATTTTGGCTTCTTTGGATTTTGATTTTTTGTCAGCAAAACCATCTTCATTGAAAGTGCCTTAGGTCTAACGATATCTACTATGAAAACATATGTTACGTACGAAGATTTTCTAATTTCACTACGATCTCTACTGGTTTTGGACTTCGTTCGGGCTTTAAAAGCTCAACTTCTTATCTTCATCTATGCGATGCGAATTGGATACAAATTTAGACTGGTCCTTCATTATAATCTTTAAGCCTTAATGCTCACGCATTGCAAAATTTATGTTAAAATTCTATATACAAATTAATTATAATAATCTTTTTTCTTTCCGCAAAGATGGCGGGAAATAGCAGAAACATTGCATGCTAAAGCATTTCTTCTACGATATTCCTCTATGTATAAAAATCGGATAGTGCCTAAAAGAAAGCAGAATGCTTATAACCTCGTGTGGATCGAAAGTAGCGTGAGAGGGAGACAGACATATTGGATTGGCCCCATGATTTTACACTAGTACAGCCACTTTCCTATTTCTCGGCCTATAAGTCGATCTGGCGTATAAGCTGACTGCAAAACTAGCTTTCAATAATTGCGCACTCTGAATATTTTATTGAGAAAATTTACGAATCAAAACAACTTTTGCTGCTTTAATTTAAAAATTTATTTTTGACCAAAAATTCACGACACCGGCGAGAGAAAAAAATTGATTCTAAAACCGCAGTTTACACTTTCCCATACGTCATTCGAACGGAAATCTTTTTGTTCAAATATAATTTTTTGCCTTGATTTCTTGTAACCTAAACTTAAGAATACAAAGCTAATTTTCTCAAGGAAAGTCTCTGGCGTAGAAGTGAAGGTCAACTTTTTACATCTAATTTGCGAAAAAAACAGACTCAACTGGTACTTAAAAAAGTACGGCAATCTCTTACTTTGTCGAAGAGCCCAATAAAGGAAGCGATTTTTTTCTATCTACGCAAGTGGCATCCTTTGTTTCGGTGGAAACCGATTTCGAAACTCCTAAATGAAAAGAAAACTTTTCCAGCAAAATGATTTTGAAATTGTTGTCTGACCAAATTGACTCGCCAATGATTTAAAGAAAGAGTAAAAATACCTAATAAATAGTTTAGTGTTTCAAAGAAGGGGTGGGGACCGCTAGACCTTACTGGGTAAGATTCGCGTAAACTCAGTTTTCTTTCTTGGACTCCAGTGGACCAAATTTTTTCAGGCACGCGGCACTGATTGTTTTCTTTGTTCTACCATCGAAACAATGTAATTAAAAGCACCTCTCACTGGGTGGGGGGTCTGTATCTAACTGGGTTGGGGGGGCTGTACTTAAAGCCATACACAAAATCAACCGGCTCTTGTTTTTAAAATGTTTACCCTCTCAAAGAAAGCGTTTTAGCTCCCTCAATCTGAAATATGCTTCTCGGTCATTGAATATTTGTGCAATGCTCAGTTCCCACAAGATTATTGGGGCATGCTTAATTCTCACAAGAGAATATTGGAGCATGCTTATTTCCCAAAACTAAAGATGGAATGTACGGACGTGAAAAAGCACACACATGAAAATACGATGCTGGTATGATAGTGCCAGGGCCTAGTCGAAGGAAATATGTTCTAACACTGTTTTGTTTCGCATGTTGATAAAGATTTATTTTTCTTCTTGCTTGGTCGACCAAATAACTAGAAAGATTAAAGAACACGCAGTGAACTGTAATCGATCTTTGCTTTACTTGATGGTGAGTGCATTCATTTGATATTTTCAGTCTTTAGTAAATTTGCGACTTTGGATTGTGTCTGCTGGCTACACACATACATACAAGATAACAACAATTAGGAATTCGTGGTACTTTCTCATATGTTTTGGTGATGTTTCAGGGATGACTCTCCAGGCTTTTCGCTTTACGAATCGCTCGTGAGAGATGTTATATAATTTGGTTATGTCCTGACAAGAAACAAGTGGGAATTGACTGATTGATTAATAAACGTTTTCGGTCACTGGCTTTTTGGGCTTAGGATTTTATCTTTTGTTGCCGTTTATTATTATTACAGAGCTGATGGCAGTTGATCGAATTATAAGAAGCGCATTAACCAGGCAAGCAGCCAGGCAAGTTACCAACTTTAAGGCCTATCCATCAATCTGACAGTGGAAGTACTTCAGCAAAATTTCAATGTAAAAAGTATTCTTTTTTCTTATCTCGAGCAAATTTCTCTTAATTTAGCTAATGCCATCTACATTATTAAAGGAGAGTAAATTTTTAAGCAAAAGTAAGCAAATTTGAATTTGTCGTAACTTTAGCTTCGCAAAAAAAACTCACTAAAATATAGTGACGCAAAACAATTCAGGGCATTTCTTTCGTGTTCAAAACCACTGGTTATTTATTAGAAGTGTATCACAACAATATTTCGCGCAGTGTTGCGGCGAATGGATAAAACAAATCTAATACTAATGGAGAATGGTTGATATTATTTTAGCTTGATCGAAAATGGGAATCGACTTATGCAACAATAAGATGAAAAGCTGTTTGGCATCTTCCTTTATGCAGCTGCCACCACAATTTTACGGAACATTGATGTAATTGCTCGTCGGCATCTTGAATTGCCAAATATAATTATAACAGAATTTATTGCACCTGTAGAGAAGGCCAGCAAAGTAGTAGTTTTAAACAGCATTTGCAAAATTTCTCTTTGTTGAAGTTTTAATTGGAACTCATCAAATGACCAAACGGTTGAAATGATGATGTGGGGCTCGTAACACAAGAAAAACGCCACCAATACCCAACGAATTGTTCTTACAGCAGAAAGCTGTCCTGTGGGGGACTCACAATCACGCACGCCTCCGTTGTTGCTGTTGTTATTGTGATTATTATTGGTTTGCTGTAGTCGCACGGTTGTGTTGATTTGGTGTGTTCTCAACTTTTTATAAATTATCGTGTATATAACAATTGACCCAGATACAGCAAAAGTGTTGCAAATAGCAATAGCTAGAAACAGCCAGAAGGATGCTATCAGCATATACGCTGTCGCTAGTCCAGAGGCAATTGCAACACAGGACATGATCAGGACAACTAAACGAGATCCATTCATGCAAGATTGGTATAGACTTGGCTTAGTGATATGAACATAGCGATCAATTGCTATGCAAATCATTATTTGAAACGAAGTATAGACAAAAACGTTGCTCATGAAAATTGCTGCTGTTAACATCCAAGCTTGAGATTCTATTTTTTGTACCGAATTAAAAGCAAAGACAGGCAGTACAAATACTCCGAGGCATAAATCAGAGACGCTCATCGCCAGTATCAATCTATTAGAAACATTGTTAAGCTGTTTTGACTTGTGTAAGCCACAGATTAACAGAGAGTTTGATGTGATAATAAAGAGAGAAATTAGAGCAGAAGCAACGGAGAAAATTGTTTTGCTGTATATTTCAACCATTTTCTTACCATTTAACGGTAAAAAATATCGATCAATCTGCTTCTAGTTTCTTCAATTCTTTTGATCACTGCTCGTGGTCACTTGCTCTGGTGAAAGCCAAATTTATCAAATCTTAGAAACACTCCTGAATGGTTAATGCCTGGAGAAGAATTGAACGTCCACCCTCTGTGATTATCATCCGGATAAATCTGTCCCTCGAAAGCATTAAAAAGAAATTACCTTGATGTTTGTTTTTCGTTCCTGTTTTTTTGTAAAATCAAAGCTTCTATTTACATCAAACATTGCCGGGCTCTTTCGATAATTAATCAAAGGATCTTTTCAGCATATTTACTGACTATTCCAATTTCAATTCAGTCTTCTCTAATTTTCTGAATAAATAAACTGACAATCACTTTCTTCGTTTTTATTTGAATGCAGCAACAGGAAAGTTCATTAGTTGGTATGTTTAGGTAAAAAATTGAGTCCGTTTTTTGTTTTTTGAATATATTGTCAAATCTCTTTTTTTCAAACAGTGACAGCAAAATCGCTATCGACAGCAAAATGTTAACCTTTTTGCTTAATCTAGAGAAAAAGATTAAAGAATTGCGAGTTTTTCGGTAAAAGCCAGCAACATGAAGAGATTAAATTTCTAAATAACTAAATTATAACAAGTAACATAACTCAAAGCCTTGTGATTATCTTTGCGAGCTTTAAGGCGGATGCTTGAAGGATCTTGGGTATGAGTCTGAACCTTGTGCACGGCAAGTGTTTCTGGACTTCTACTTCGACAAAAACGTCAAATCTCTTTCACCATCAAAGTTGCTCTCGTAGCGGCTGGCCCCTCAAGACTGACACCACCCTAAAGCTGACACGCTAGATACAGGACGGATTAAGCTAATGTCCAATTAGTGTCCTATAATTATGATACACATAAAATTAGCCATTGAGCATTAAGACAAGGATCAAATATCAACAGAGCTGTTGAAAATTACCGAATAAGCAGCAAAGCAAGCATCAAGCAAATACATAAAAATGAAATGATTAAAATGTGATCGAGTCTAAGGCCACATCCAACCTAACGGCGCCTCCTTTCCGTCACAAAAAAAAATTTTTTTGCAATGTTCCATGTACATTTTCATGCCAAACCGCCAATAGCATTTAAACAAATCTGGGATCCGAATTCTAGCTTTTTCAAAAGTTAAGTGTTTGGAATTTTCGTTTCGAGTAATGAAGGTATTTAACTAAATCTCATATTTTTCCAATTTCGTTTCTTAAAACACTTTTCTCTAATCATAAGTGGGTATATTTGCAAAAACTGAAATTCGTATTTGTCGTGAACCAATGTAAAAAAGCGATCAACTATAGTCATTCTAAAACTGAACGTTGAAAATGCCGAAAGATATTTCAAGAATAGATTATGGATAATTGAGAAGAATAGAAGAAATAAAAATGAAACAGCTGGTTAGTAATTTTGATAATCAAAACATTATTACACGACTTTCGGTGCCCAAAATACCAAACTTGCATTCAGTGGCGAAGTCAGGTTTGGCTGGACGGTCAGGCCCTTTTTGCCCACGTCCAAACTTCTAATTTGTAAAAATTTACTCATGGTGGAACAATTTTCACGGATTATTCATGGTGGAGCAAGGGCATTGGAACAATTTTCCAACAAATTAAGTTCATTTTGTGAGCTACCAGCAGTAAGCGATGGTCAAAGAACTCTCCGAAAAAAAATTTCATTTTCATATGGTTATGTCAAAAGTCAACAAAAAGTAGAATTTACAAAATGACTGGCTTTTGATTATTGGCTAGTACAGCAATTTTATCATTTAGCTTATAAAGAATTTTGATACTTTTTTTAGAATAAAAGCACAGAGAAATGATTTTCTTATTTTCATTACTCTCCCCCCCCCCTCCCCCCGGCTCTCAACAAGCACAGTAGTACACAAAAGATGCCTTTTTGATTCATTGATCAATGACATACTATTCACACTGTTCAAGTTGATATTTCCACACATTAACTTAAATCAACAAAATAAACGTTATTGTGAACTGCAGTGTAATAATACATTTTAACTCCGCGTTAAACATGATCCTATTCTAATGAGATTCTATTCTTTGTATCGAGTCCACAGCAAAGACTGGCAACGCAATAGCTCCTAAGCATAAATCAGAGCCACTCATCGCAAGTATCAGCTTGTTTGAAAAACTGTTGAGCTGTTTTGATCGATGTAAACCATATAGTAACAGTAAATTTGATATGATGTTCAGAAGGGAAATTTGAGCATAAGCAGCGGACGAGTTTTGCATTTTGTTACCAATTCAAGCATTGACTCCATTTGACGCGGCTTTTGGAGCTTCTTCCAGTTTCGTCTCTTCTCCAGAAATGTCCGATAGCACAGCAACTGCTTTATCTAATGCCTTGAATCAGTCTAGCGGACGTTAAAAGCCAACGTTATGATCGTGTTCCTTATGTAATTGTTAATAACTACGTAAAACTGTCACTTGAAAGCATTCAATAGAAAGCACATTTATGTTTTGCTTTCTTTCATACAAATTATTTACTTGTTCTGTCACAGCTCAATAATAATATTCTAAAATTGTTTGCAAATTGTGAAACATTGCATTAAGAGTTTCTTGAACTTATTGTCTTGTAATAAACATAATTATTTTTTCCTCATTGCACAGAGCAATAATCTCTGTTTGAAAAATCAATTGGAGGAAGTTCTTTTGCTCAATGCTTCTGCATTTCTACCCGGAACATGCCTTTTGAGATCTGCATCTTTCTCTTTCAATTGAAATGCCTACAATTAGCTTCCAAATTTTTTGATTTTGTTGATGTTCAGTTAGTTCAAGACATTCCATTGGTTGAATGCTTAAGGGATTATACTATGCTATTGTTTGGTGATACAAATTCTTTTTCAATCACGGGCACCACTGTATTACGAAACAGCGACAAAATGGCTTGCTTGCATCTTGTATTCCCGTAAATTATTATAACAGAATTGACAACAGTTGATCCTTCTATTAAAAAGGTACATGTAGCATAGAGAATTCGAAAAGTTTCCCCTGATTGTGATTTTAATTCGAACGTATAGAATTTGCCAAAAGTTGCAATTATATTATAGGGCAAATAACAAATAAAAATTGCCACCAACACTAAACGGATTGTTCTCACGGCATTAAGTTGTCCTCTCTGAGAATTATCATTAACCACTCTTCTGTTGTTGTTGTTGTTGTTGTTGTTGTTGTTGTTGTTGTTGTTGTTGTTGTTGTTGTTGTTGTTGTTGTTGTTGTTGTTGTTGTTGTTAATTTGTTGCAGTCGCGTCCGGGTGTTGATTTGGTGCTGTTGGAGATTTCTTTTTACATTTTTGTGTATAGAATGGTCAGCCCGAGCATCAGGGAAATGTTCAAACTAGCAACTGCTACATACTGCCAGAAGGATTCCAGAAATATATGCGTTATTGTCAATCCAGAAGAAATCACGAAGCAGCCAATGACCAGGACAACGAGTCGACGTCCGTTTAAATCTGATTGGTATAGCCTTGGTTTAGTGATATGAATATAACGATCGACAGCTATACACATCAGTAACAGACCTGAATTTACGGTCAACAAATGTGTGAGTAAGTAAATTGTTCTCATAATCCATGCATCCAGTGTAATTTCTGGCAGCGCATGTAAAGCCTGGACAGGTAGAACAAGAACTCCAATGCATAAATCAGAGATGCTCATTGACATTATAAGCTTGTTAGAAACATTTTTGAGCTGGTTGGATTTATGTAGTCCATAGATCAGCAAAGAGTTTGATGTGATATTCAAAAGAGAGAGGATTATAAAAGCAGCGGAGATAAATATAGCTACGTACCAATTTTGCATTTTTGTACCAGTGCTGAGTTGATGCAGCAATTCTCTTTGATCAAGCTCTTTCGAATTTCTTTAATCGAATGAAATTGTCTTGCTGGATATGTCTATAAGTTCACAATTTTAAAATTATTAAGAACAATAATTTTCTTTTTGACAGTCGGAAATGACAAAACTTCCCTTCCCTGCTACGCTTTGAGTGAAAATAACGTTCTTGTTGAGGTAAACTCATTTTAAATTTTATATTAAACTTCTAATTTGTTTGTCACCAACAATTTGTAATTTGTTTAAAATCAGCATTTATTGTTTACCCTGCTACCGCTGTTTTAGAAAGATTTAAAAATCTCAGTTTGGTCAATTTATTTTGAAGCGCCCCTGAAACCTTTTAATTAGCTCAGCTTTACTTCTTTGTCAAAACAAGTTAATTAGGTTTTACATAGTACATAGATAGGAAAGAGCTTATGTTTATCAAGCGTTGCATAAGTTCAATGCGGCCTATTTATTCTCGGGTATGATTATAATAAAAGAAATTTCCTCGTACAGGAAAACTCCTAAATGAGGCAATGCAGGATCCCCATGAGGGTTATAAGCATTGATTGCATGGACTTGAGCTGCCACCCAAAAGGAACAAACATTAGAATGCTACGCTGGCCTGATAATAGCACTGCCTAGTTGCAAGAAAGATATGCTTGCACTTGTGCTTTGTTTTTGCATATTGAAGAAGGTTCATATTTCTGTTCGTTTAATGGAAAAATAACAGAAAAAGATGAAGAACCACGGAATAAACTGGATTCACTTTTTTCACCTGGTGGTGAGTGATTTCATTTGATATTTTCCAAATTTTTATTTTAATTGCAAGTTTTAATTATACAGAAAATAAAAATTAAAAATTTCCACCAAAACCAAGCGAACTCATCGCAAGTGGGAAAATTGCACGGTTCGGGAATCACCATTTTGCATTTTCCGTTGTTGTTGCTGTTATTGTTGCTGTTATTTTTGTTGTTGTTGTTGTAGCTGTTAATGTTGTTGTGAGTGTTGTTTTTGCTTTTGGTACGGGTATTGGTGATTGGATGCAATCGAAATTGTGCATTAAGACGGTGCTTTTGCGGATCTCGATACATAATCGCCTATACCGATGCTAATCCAGACATATTCTAAATAGCAATTTCAAATTGCTGCCGAAAGGATTTGTTGATAAAATTGTACGCTGTTGACAACCTGGAGGAAATTACAATGAATGCCATGAGCAGGATAACCAAACGACGCCCGTTTACATCGGGTTGATATAGTCTTTGTTTAGAGGTGTGATTATAACGATCGACAGTAATACAGATCAGTAATAGACCTGAATTAAAACTTGCAAAGTGGGTCAACAAAAATGCTGTTCCCTTGACCCAAACACTAAATGTAATTTCTTGTAGCGTATCTAAAGCTTTGGCGGGCAGAGCAAGAGTCTCAAAGCATAAATCAGAAATGCTTATTGACAGTATCAGTTTGTAAGTAACATTTTTAAACTGTTTTGATTTATGTAAGCCGTAGATCAGCAGTGAGTTTTCTATAATGCTCAAAACAGAAAGTAAAAAGAAACAATGAGATGAAAATACAGCTACGTATCAATTTTGCGTTTTTGTATCACAGCAGAGTTTTTGCTGCGATTTTCGTTGGACAAGCTGTTTTAATCAAGCCTAGTGTCTTTAGAATAGTTGATTTGTGTAAATAAAGTAAGTGTTTCCTTGACAGTCCGAAGCGAAATGTTTGACATTCAATAGAAATCACCTTTTATTTTTTATTTTTCTTCCAACATTTTCCTTCTTCTTTCAAATGCTTCTTTAACTACTTTGAAGAGATCACAACGTTTTTAATCACAGCAACTTAATCTTTTTTACACACTTTTTTACTTAATCTCGAATTTTTTACAATCGATAGGTTTTCTACCTGCAGTGAAATACAATTACCCTTCTTGATTACAAAAAGAATAATTTAGAAAATTTGCTTGTGATCAGGAAAATTGGAAATCAGCGTTTATGTCTGATCTGCTACATCTGTTTCAGCAAAATTTTGTTTAACTAATTCATTTCAAAGGTCACTTAAAACTTTTTGTCAATTCAATACAACATTATGAAATTTCTACATAATCTCACCACTAGCAAACAATTTTCTTTGATCAGAACGGACTTCAGCATTAGGTTTAGTTGTTTCATGTTTACCCAAATTTACCAGCGATTGGTTTTCTAAGATAGACCGGGATAGCACTCTGATATAAATCCGCGTAAAATATACTGTGTCAATCTTCGTTGTTCTAAAGAAAGTGTTTGACGAAATAGAGCAGAAAGTTCTACTTCATAAAGTTCAATAATACGGAATTTCAAAGATTTTACGAAATGAAACCGACCAACGCACATACAATGTCATGTCCGATGTTAGAGTGAATAAAATAATCATGTCAAAGGCACTTTAAGAAACATGTAATTCAATGACAATAAGCAGCAAATGTGTCCGAAGAGTTGCTAAAGTGTCTTTACTTGGTACTAGAATTAAAAAATATCTTGGAACATACGTCTAGAACTCTATACTCGAAAACAACTATATATAATCATAAAGCAAAGGCTGACAGGTGAAAAATTCTTTCCACAAGGGTGTTGCCCAACTGTATCGAACCACTCTTGGTTGGAATCCAACTTCAGTTTGCTGCTTCAAAAACCCACGCTCATTCCACTGAGCCCAACGGCCAAATGAAATGAGCGAGGAATCTCCGAAGCCAGCACTGGAGATTTCACCGTAAACAAGATAGTTTTCGTAAATTCTGTTTCGTTTTTAAGCCTTTGTCAGAGCCATTTCAACCATTCAAATGTATTCATAGGCAAAGGCTGAAAGGAGGATTCAAGCTTATGTCAAACTAAAAGTCAAGAATTTATAATATTAAAGAAATGTTGATAAAAGATGTTGCTAATTCCTGTTTTATTTCGCAGAAAAAATATAAAACAGATGTTAAAAGCGTTTTAATCTTAGGTAAAAAGCTTTAAGTGCGAAAATGATTTCGATTCTTCTATCTCCATCGTGCTCTCTATTTCTCGATCGGTTTCTTCTTCTCAGCAACTCTTTCACTCAGTCCCACTGTTGCTTCCACCATTTTTAGCAATCCTCCAAAGTCTTTAGTTAGGTGCACAGAAAACTGCAGTAACTCGGTCCCCTAAAAATGTCTCTGTGTCTTATAATGTCGCCCTCTCGCAAGGAATATCGTGAATTCAAAAAAGTTACCATCCATTTCGGGAAACGGAAGTAACACTAACAAGGAAAACAGCCAGGCAAGTCACCAGTCATAGACAGTGTCAAAGCGTCTCTTCTGTGACGAATATCACTTTGTTTGTTTAAGAAATTTCTGCCTGAAATCTTTTTCAATTCTTGTCTTTCTGAAAATCACACTAATCGAAAAAAGTTGAATACTAAACAAACATAGATATTAATTCTTTAAGTCTGAAAATTAACTAAGTCTTTTAAAAACTCTAAGGCCTATCTATCAATCTGACAGTGGAAGCACTTCAGCAAAAACTCGATGCTAATAGTATTCTTTTTTTCTTATCTGGAGAAAACTTTCTTTTAATGCCATCAATTTTAACGAAGTAAAATTAATGGACCAGCCCAAAAGTAAGCAAATTTGTATTTTTTTCTAACTTTAACTTAGTGAAGAAAACTCGCTAAAATAAAGTGACGCAAAACACTCGGCCTCTAGTGCAATTCTTTCGGGTTCTCAACAAAATTCTCAACAATATTTCGCGCAGTATTGCGGCGAATGGATAAAACAAATCTCATACTGATCTAGAATGTTTAAGATTATTTTAGCTTGATCAAAAATGTGAATCGACTTTTCAACATAAAGCTGTTTGGCATCTTCCTTTATGCAGCTGCCACCACCATTTTACGAAACATTGACGTAATTGCTAGTCGGCATCTTGAATTGCCGAATATTATTATAACGGAATTTATTCCGCTTGCAGAGAATGCCAGCAAAGTACTTGATGTAAACAGCATTTGCAAAATTTCTCTTTGTTGAAGTTGTAATTGGAACTCATCAAATGACCAAACGGTTGAAATGATGTTGTGGGGCCCGTAACACAAGAAAAACGCCACCAATACCCAACGAATTGTTCTTACAGCAGAAAGCTGTCCTGTGGGGGAATCACCATTAAGCACTCCTCCGTTGTTGCTGTTGTTATTGTGATTATTATTGGTTTGCTGTAGTCGCACAGTTGTGTTGATTTGGTGTGTTTTCAACTTTTTATAAATTATCGTGTATAGAACAATTGACCCAGATACAGCAAAAGTGTTGCAAATAGCAATAGCTAGAAACAGCCAGAAGGATGCTATCAGCATATACGCTGTCGCTAGTCCAGAGGCAATTGCAACACAGTACATGATCAGGACAACTAAACGAGATCCATTCATGCAAGATTGGTATAGACTTGGCTTAGTGATATGAACATAGCGATCAATTGCTATGCAAATCATTATTTGAAACGAAGTATAGACAAAAACGTTGCTCATGAAAATTGCTGCTGTTAACATCCAAGCTTGAGATTCTATTTTTTGTACCATATTAAAAGCAAAGACAGGCAGTACAAATACTCCAAGGCATAAATCAGAGATGCTCATCGCCAGTATCAATCTATTAGAGACATTGTTAAGCTGTTTTGACTTGTGTAAACCATAGATTAACAGAGAGTTTGATGTGATGATAAAGAGAGAAATTAGAGCAAAAGCAACGGAGAAAATTGTTTTGTTGTATATTTCAACCATTTTCTTACCATTTGACGGTAAAAAATATCGATCAATCTGCTTCTAGTTTCTTCAATTCTTTTGGTCACTGCTTCTGGTCACTTGCTTTGGTAAAAGCCAAAGTTGTCAAATCTTAGAAACACTCCTCAATGGTCAATGCCTCGAGAAGAATTGAGCGTCCACTCTCTGTGATTATCATCCGGATAAAACTGTCGCTCGAGAGTATAGGTACGCTGATTGATAAAGTTCCTATATTTAATTTTGGTTTTGTTGTTGCGAATGCTGTCGTTTTTTATGTCTGATTTAACGTGCAGAAAACACGGAGCCAGCAAGAGACGATATTGCGTGACCGTTGCGTCTTGATGAATTTACTGACTGACTAATTACAATTTAGGGCGTATACACATATAACAAGGGGACGCTACAAATGTGTTGTTTATTACGTTACGTGGATACGAAGACAATGGAAAGTGTTAATGACAGAGACACAATGGAGGACATGATTACGTTTAGACAATGGTCACTACAGAGCTCCCCCCCTAGAGAGCGAGTGGGTTGAAGCGAACGATGAAATGTTATCGAAAATGTTTGAAAAAATTTTAATAAAATGTCCGGAAGAAAAGTTGTGTTAAATGTTCAAATCACTGTAGATGTTCGTGAAGCTTCGTGTGTCTTTATGTTGTAGAATCGTGCCTTTGTGTCTGCGAGGTTTTAGAAGGATGACCAGGAACCATGATGTTTGCGATGCGGTGCTTGCGATGCGATGCGAGGTTTTGTGAGTAGGGTGACCAGGAACCTTTGGATGCTTGCAAGGCGGGTGATGGCACTGTGGGTGATGAGTGCTGCGGTGTTGCCTTGAATGTGCTGCAACATTTTCTGGGCGCGGAATGTTGTCGACCTAGCGTGATAAACACCAGCTTTTTGTAGGGTGTGCTGCCGAACCTGTTTGATGTTGTGTTTAACGAAGGCATTTTCGTGATTCTGTCTCTGTGTGTACTTCAGCGAAGCGATGGACGGTGTAGTGCTGTTGGACAGTTTTCTGTGCTGTAGGATGGTGTCGGTCGAGTGTGCTGGCGGAGCGGGGTTAGTTGATGAGGTGAATTAAAACATTGTACGCAAAACGGGTTGAAACAAGTAGACAGACATCACAAATCCAGGGTGCATCGGAACAGCCAACAGGACGTTGTTTGTGAGCCAGCGTAGGCCTTGAACGTGTGCGTGATGGCAGTTGTAACGTGATGAATCCAGGAATTTGCGAGTGGTTGACGTTGAGACGGCTGACATAAAACGAATAAAAACGACAGTGCAGAACCTACCAGTCGGTCACGTCGTGGTCACCATTTATAGGTACGCTGATTGATAAAGTTCCTATATTTAATTTTGGTTTTGTTGTTGCGAATGCTGTCGTTTTTTATGTCTGATTTAACGTGCAGAAAACACGGAGCCAGCAAGAGACGATATTGCGTGACCGTTGCGTCTTGATGAATTTACTGACTGACTAATTACAATTTAGGGCGTATACACATATAACAAGGGGACGCTACAAATGTGTTGTTTATTACGTTACGTGGATACGAAGACAATGGAAAGTGTTAATGACAGAGACACAATGGAGGACATGATTACGTTTAGACAATGGTCACTACAAGAGCATTAAAAAGAAATTACCTTGATGTTTGTTTTTCGTTCCTGTTTTTTTTGTAAAATCATAGCTTCTATTTACACAAAACATTGCCGGGCTCTCTCGATAATTAATCAAAGGATCTTTTCAGCTTATTTGCTGACAATTCCAAATTCAATTAAGTCTTCTCTAATTTTCTGGATAAATAAACTGACATCATCACTTTCTTCGTTTTTCCAATTGCGCTATAATGATCAGAAATTAAAGGTTTTTTATTTGAATGCAGCAACAGGAAAGTTCATTAGTTGGTTTGTTTACTTAAAAAAAATTGAGTCCGTTCTTTGTTTTTTAAATATATTGTCAAATCCCTTTTTTCTCAAACAGTGACAGCAAAATCGCTATCGACAGCAAGATGTTAACCTTTTTGCTTAATCTAGAGAAGAAGATTAAAGAATTGCGAGTTTTTCGGTAAAAAACAGCAACATGAAGAGATTAAAACACTAAATCACTAAATTGTAACAAGTAACATAACTCATGGCCTTGTGATTATCTTTGCGAGCTTTAGAGCAGATGCTTGAAGGATCTTGGGCTTGAGTCTGAACTTTGTGCAAGACAAGTGTTTCTGGACTTCTACTTCGACAAAAACGTCAAATCTCTTTCACCAACAAAGTTGCTCTCGTAGCGGCTGGCCCCTCAAGACTGACACCACCTTAAAGCTGACACGCTAGATACAGGACGGATTAAGACCCCGTTCACACTGCTCCGTATTCATATGAAAACAGATAAAAAAGTATCCGTTTGTGCCTTGCGTTCACAATGCTCCACCTTGAAAACGAAGACTTTTGAAAACGCACTTTGAAAATGGAGACTTTTGAAAACGCACTTTGAAAATGGAGACTTTTGAAAACGGAGGCTTTTGAAAGCGCAAAAACACAGTGTGAACACCGAAAACGGATATATTTGAAAACGCTAACAACAGCAACAACACAGCAAGATACTTTGACCGCGCTAATTTGAACAACTTTTCTTAACATGGCTGATTCACTCGAAGTTAGCATACTACTCGGAGGAATATAAGTGGCAGTGAGCTGTTTGAAAAGTTTATTGGCAGTGGCAAGTGCTGTAAACCAGCTCGTGGCGTTTTCCTTTTTATCCAGAGCGGATCAATGTGAACGCTTCATCGTTTTCATACCGTTTTCAAATGTATCCGGAGCAGTGTGAACAGTTAAAACGGATTGATACGAAAACGGATAGAAATGAATACGGAGCAATGTGAACATAGCCTAAGCCAATGTCCAATTAGTGTCCTAAAATTATGATACACATAAAATTAACCAATGAACATTAAGACAAGGATCAAAGATCAACAGAACTGTTTAAAATTATCAAATAAGCAGCAAAGCAAGCATCAAGCGAATACATAAAAATGAAATGATTAGAACGTGATCGAGTCAAAGGTCACTTCCAACCTAACGGCGCCTCCATTGCGTTACAAATAAAGATTTTTTGCAATGCTCCATGTACATTTTCATGCCAAGCCGCCAATAGAATTTAAACAAATCTGGGATCAGAATTCTAGCTTTTTCAAAAGTTAAGTGTTTGGAATTTTCGTTTCGAGTAATGAAGGTATTTAACTAAATCTCATATTTTTCCAATTTTGTTTCTTAAAACAATTTTCTCTAATTATAAGTGGGTATATTTGCAAAAACTGAAATTCGTATTTGTCGTGAACCAATGTAAAAAAGCGATCAACTATAGTCATTCTAAAACTGAACGTTGAAAATGCCGAAGGAATTTTCAGAAATAGATTATGGATCATTCAGAAGAATAAAAAACTAAAAAAGAAACAGCTGATTAGTGATTTCGATAATCAAAATATTATTACACGACTTTCGGTGCCCAAAATACCAAACTTGCATTCAGTGGCGAAGTCAGGTTTGGCTGGACGGTCAGGCCCTTTTTGCCTACGTCCAAACTTCTAATTTGTAAAAATTTATTCATGGTGGAACAATTTTCAGAGATTATTCATGGTGGAACAAGGGCATTGGAACAATTTTCCAACAAATTCAGTTCAATTTGTGAGCAACCAGCCGTTAGCGATGGTCAAAGAACTCTCCGGAAAAAAATTTCATTTTCATATGGTAATGTCAACCAAAAGTATGTAGAATTTACAAAATGACTGTATTTTGATTTTTGGCTAGTACAGCAATTTCATCATTTAGCTTAGAAGGAATTTTGAATTTTTTTAGAAAAAAAGCAAGAATATCACACAGAAATGCCCCCTCCCCCCGCTCTTTCCCCGCCGCTCATTACTCTTTCCATTACTGCTTCATCTAATGCCTTGAATCAGTCTAGCGGACGTTAAAAGCCAACGTTATGATCGCGTTCCTTATGTAATTGTTAATAACTACGTAAAACTGTCACTAGAAAGCATTCAATAGAAAGCACTTTGATGTTTTGCTTTCTTTCACATAACTTGTTTACTTGTTCCGTCACAGCTCAATAATATTATTCTAGAATTGATTGCAAATTGAGAAACATTGCATTAAGAGTTTCTTGAATTTATTGACTTGTAATAAACATAATTACTTTTCCCTCATTGCACAGAGCAACATTCTGAAAATGGCCTTCTCTTTTTCTTGGTTTGCACCAGAATCAGTGGAAGTGAGAATTTTATAATTGAATGCAAAAACAAGATAAATTTTTAGACTGTATTCTTCTTTCAATGAATCAAGAGCTACCTCTATTACATAAAGATGTCAAGATTCTCTGTTTGAAAAATCAATTGGAGGAAGTTCTCTTGCTCAATGCTTCTGCATTCCTACCCGGAACATGCCTTTTGAGATCTGCATCTTTCTCTTTCATTTGAAATGCCTACGATTAGCTTCCAAAGTTTTTGAACCATGACTGCATTCTGTTGATGTTTTTGGCTACCAATTTTCGTTTATTTCAATACTTTCCATTGTTTGAAAACTTGAGGCATTATACTATGCTAATGTTTGGAGATACAAATTCTTTTTTAATCATGGGGCACCACTGTGCTCCGAAACAGTGACAAAATGGCTTGCTTGCATCTTGTGTTGCCGTAAATAATGATCACAGAATTGACAACAGTTGATCCTTCTATTAGAAAGGTACATGTAGCATAGAGAGTTCGAAAAGTTTCACCAGGTTTAGCTCTTAATTCAAATTCATAAAGTTTGTCAACAAGTCCAATGGCAGTAAAGGGCAAATAGCAAATGAAAATGGCCACCAACACTAAACGGATGGTTCTCACAGCAGAAAGTTGCCCTGTCTGGGAATCACCATTCACCTCTCTTCTGTTATTGTTGTTAAGACCGTTGTGTTTAATTTGTTGCAATCGCGTCTGTGCATTGATTTGGTGCTGTTGGAGTTTTCTATACATTTTTGTGTATAGAATGGTCAGTCCGGACATCAGAGAAATGTTCAAGAAAGCAATTGCTACATACTGCCAGAAGGAATCTAGAAGTATATGCGTTATTGTAAACACAGAGGAAATCACGAAGCAGCCCATGACCAGGACAACGAGTCGACGTCCGTTTAAATCAGATTGGTATAGCCTTGGTTTGGTGATGTGAATATAACGATCGACAGCTATACACATCAGTAACAGACCTGAATTTAAGGTCACAAAATGTGCCAGTATGTAGATTGCTTTCATAATCCATGCATCCAGTGTAATCTCTTTCAGCGCATGTAAAGCCTGGACAGGTAGAACAAGAACTCCAATGCATAAATCAGAGATGCTCATTGACATTATAAGCTTGTTGGAAACATTTTTGAGCTGGTTGGATTTATATAGCCCATAGATCAGCAAAGAGTTTGATGTGATGTTCAGAAGAGAGAGGATTATAAAAGCAGCGGAGATAAATATAGCTACGTACCAATTTTGCATTTTTGTACCAGTGCTGAGTTGATGCTGCAATTCTCTTTGATCAAGCTGTTTCGAGTTTCTGTAATCGAATGAAATTGTCTTGCTGGATATGTCTATGAGTTCACAACTTCAAAATTATTAAGAACAATAATTCTCTCTTTGACAGTCGGAAATGAGAAAACTCTCCTTCCCTGCAACGCTTTGAGTAAAAATATCGTTTGTGTTGAGATAAACTTCTTTTAGATTCCTATTTCCTCAACATGCCTCTAAAGATCAGATTTGAAAAGATCAGATTTGAAGAGATTAGATGTTTATATATAGCATTGGGTTTGTTTAACTAATTCATTTGAATGTTTAACTCCCGTGAACAATAATTTTTTCGACTTTTTCTTAATTACAAGAAGCAGAAATACGGAAATTCTAATTTGTTTGTCATCAATTTGTAATTCATTTAAAACCAGCATTCAATGTTTACCCTGCTACCGCTGTTTTAGAAAGATTTGAAAATCTCAGTTTGGTCAATTCATTTTGAAGCACCCCTGAAACCTTTTAATTAGCTCAGCTCTACTTCTATGTCAAAACAAGTTAATTAGGTTTTATTTATTTTTGTCTCATTTATTATAGTTTTTTCTTGGACCAGAAATTTGAAGGTTTTTTTCTTTGCCGGAAATGTGTTGTCAATGCTTCATTCTCGTATAGCAGACAATTTATCTTCGAATCTGATATGATCACAATTAAGGTTAAGACTCTTTCTAGAAACTTAAATATTAAAAATGCTGTATTTAGGTTTACAACAAGAGCACTTTCATTTTTTTACAATAAAAGTCACGTTGATTTTAACGTCCATCTAATACCAGCAGAATCAACTTGAACGTTAAAATCTTGAGAAGTTAAGTTCAACTACTCATCTGCTTTTCACAGTCTCAGTTATTTTTGTTGGTAACAGCCTTCGATAGGCCGAAAATGTTTTCTTGATTTGTAAGCAACATTAATCTATATTCATGTTATTGGAGCCAACTTTCTTCAATATTACTTTACGATGCCTGTAACGAAAAAGCATCAAGCTGTATAACAATTCGAAATATGGAATGATAGCCACTAAATTGATTTGTAATTTTCAAAATTGAGATGATTCTTACAATTTTGTAAAGTATGATATAATAAACTTGTGTAGAAACTTCATTCAGCTGTTCTAAGGCAGACATAATTATTGTTCCGGGTTTCGTGATATATTTTGACCTGCTTACTGAAGGCTGTGTGAAGGTAGCTCGTCTGTGAGATGAATTTTGTGCCCAGATATAATTTTGGGTTTAATCCGATCTTGCTCTTGTCTGCTTTAAAGGCTCTTCCGCAACCGGCATGCTTTGCGACCATATTTTTGAAACCGGCCTAATATCATACTGCATGAAAATACAAAAACAACAATCGATTTCTCAAGACAGCTGCCGCTAAGAGTGCCAGTTGAGCAAGAGCCTTTAAGAAGAAGAAAACAATGTTGCACTGAGCCCTTTTAATATAATCAACTGAAGCCGTGCTTTCATGTTATTTCCAGATCGAAGCGAATGCTAAATTGACTTTCTTTCAACAGTAGCTGTAATGGAGTCCCAAATAAAGAACAAAAATGAAGCAGCCTTTTCATCAACGATTTTTCTCACTTTTTGGAAAATATATTACAAAATGGCTCTTTTTAAAATGTTGTTGTTTTGAGCACCTGTTACCACTTAGTACTACCATTTATCAATTTGATTGGCTCACAGTTGTCATGGTGCCATTTGAATGACTTGAAACGGCCAGAAAATTACTTAACTCGTTTGTAACCCAGAACAACCTTTGCGCTGTTGCCCCCAGCAATCTTCCACAGTGTTCAAGGTTGCAGCACAGAAACCTGTGGACTTCGGCAATGAACTAATGGGTAAATTACTGCAAGGGATCCCTAATGTCCTATGAGCGGCTAAAACTATCGTCCTTTGGCAGGAAATATCGCCAATTCAACAAAATGGCCATCGATTCTAGATAAGCTAAGGAACATAAAAATATATTTTTTGAAACAAAGACGAATGGACAAAGTAACAAGTTTAATACTCACCAAATTTCTTAGCTAAATTTAAATCCTCACCAAAATATTCTAGTTAATTATAAAAAAAACAGTCATACATATTAATTTATATAAACATATATGCATATGACAAAACTTAACTCTGTGTTACTAAAGCATTTTTGGACATGGGCACATAAAGTAAAAATACCTAACAAATGGTTTAGTACCTAGTAAACTTACGACATCAAATGGAGCCTAGTACAAATTTTCACCTTTCCATGAGGAGACCTGGACTGGAAATTCTTACCTGAAAAGATTCGTGTGAAGATCTCTTTGATACAACAAGAAACAAGAAACTATTATCGATAAAAAAATTCCATGCTTTCAAAATTCAAATTGGGCCAACGATAACTTCAAAACACGCATACTGACATAACATTGCCTAAGAAAACTTTTTGAACGAGAAAAAAGCCTAACTTTTAGAATTGCTAGCTGCTGGACACTCATTTGGCGGTTAACGTTGGATCAATGTAAGCACATTTAAACATTGTTTATATTTTTATATTTTATTAAGGTTTTAGCTAATACTGATGCTTTTGTGATAATTGGTAGGAATATGCGAATAAAATATTAGCTTTTAAGCAAAATTGACGACTGCATTGAAATCTTTCTTACAAAACAACATCATTTTTGAAGGAGTTCTTTTTTCTCTATTGTTATGGCATTGAATGCCGAGGATGGATCGTGGTGGTGCAAACTCCATTAATCTCCTATCTCCTTCTATCCTTGTTCTCATCCATTGCTAACACCCAACTTCGTGTGAAAGGGTAACCCACCTTTAATGCTCGACGTGAAATGAAAATGATTTAGCTGTTTGTTAGAGTTTTTTTTCAACAACTTGCTGGCTGGTCGTTTTGGGTTAGCTGCTTATATTATATTATCTTTTGAAGTAGTATTTTAATTTAAAATCTTGTCCTTGCGTTTATGCTGCCGAAGAAGACTGGAAAAGAAAACACTTCATATTTGTTTTACGACAAAACTTACAGTATACAAACCTATAAAGATTGGAGGATAGAATAAAACAACATGTTCCGTCTAATATTAGAAACAAAACCCATCCGCAAAGAGAACAGCCACCTCGGTCTTGCAAATCTAAAATTACAACTAAAACCTGCGATTCTGCTATCGGGCAGCATTTACTAGACGACCCAGATTGTGCAAAAAACTACAATTGCGACATGTTTCGGATTATTGATAAAGCCCGATCGTCGTTCCACCTAGCAGTTTTGGGATCTATCTACATAAGCACGAAAAAACCGCTACTGTGTAGACAAAAGGAGTTCGTTTTCACCTTAGGACTCCATTGGTAACATTCTCAATCGGCAAGCGGCACTGATTGGTCAACCAATACAGTCAAGTGCTCGTGTTTTCTGATTGGCCTATTTCGATCCCCAAGTGGGTATATATTTTTCCTAGCGTAGAGTTTTCGATCTATGTTCTGACGTTTTAAACTCTGAAGAGTGTCAGACGAAAAGCTTAAGTCTACTAAATGTTTGCTTTTTTCAAAGCCATTTCTCATCTAAATGTGAAAAGTGCAATCTTGGCTGGCCGACAGCTTGTGCTAAACCACGTGGCGTATGCACTATGCTTGAGTATAAGAAACAAATACTTTGATGTTCTGATTGTGCAACAAGTTGGAATTCATCCAATGATTCAAATAAATTATGATCATTGAAAATAAAAAGCAATGAAAGATGCCAAATGATTTTACCTTTTTCTCTTACTTTGTAGCCAATTTATTGAGGATGTCACTTTTATATTATCAACAAGAATTAAAACCTTTTTTGTTTTCAATTCAAAGTTATTCATCATATTTTATTATAATAAAAATTAGGGATTGACACTGAGTATTCAAGTTTCTAAATGCTTCTGAAAATTCAAATTCTCGCCTGCTTCTTAAGAGTTTCCTAATTTTGATGCCATTAATTTCCAAATTTTGGGGTAATATATGTTCAATCTTGTAATTTAGGGAAAATCATTTTAACCGGAAACAATTATAATAATGTATAGATGACTATTCAAGTCAGACTCACAATTTTTTGAATCTTAAACAAAGAAAAATACCAGCAACATTTACGTAGAACATAACAAAGACTAGAGCATCATCCACAACAACAGCAACAACAATTACAACAACGACAGCAAAAAAGATTTTTTAATACAAAAATTAAATCTTCATTTAAACAAATACAAAAATTCCAGCAGGTATGTTACCCAGCAGAAACTTGTTGAGGAGTTATTCCGCAGCTGCAAACAGTGGGACTTATGCATGTATCTAATCCTTTAAATATTCGTAACAATTTTGTGAAAGGATTTTCGTTTGAATGCTTCAAAAGGATCAGGGAAGCACATTCATATTGCTGCATGTACATTTTCATGCCAACCCGCTTATAGAGTTTAAAAAAATGAGATCCGAGTTCTAGCTTTTTCAAAAGTTAAATGTTTGGAATTTTTTGCTTTGAGTAATGAAGGTATTAAACTATTTCTCATATTTTTCCAATTTCGTTTCCTCAAACAACTTTATCTAATTATAAGTGGGTACATATGCTAAAACTGAAATTTGTATTTGTCGTGATTCAATATAAAAAAGCGATCAACTATAAACATTCTAAAACTGAACGTTAAAAATGCTGAAAGATATTTCAAAAATAGATTATGGATGATTGAGAAGAATAGAAGAAAAAAAAGAAACAACTGATTAGTAATTTTGGTAATCAAAACATTATTACATGATATTCGGTGCACAAAACACTAGAACCTGCTTTACCAAAACATCATGCAAATTTATTGCAAATGTATTCTAAACAGTTTTCGAGAATCTGAAATTATTGAACTCAGTTTACTTTTACTGACATAATCTATGATAAATAAATGGTTGATAATAATCTTTTGCAACTGCCTAAACTGATTGAAACGGACACTGAGACCGAATACATATTTTTATTAGAAACAGCAAAGAGAATTTATTCGTCAAATATATAGCAGAAAGCTGTCCTGTAGGGGAATCGCCATCACGAACTCTATTGTTGTTGGTGTTGTTATTATTGTTTGCTTGCTGCTGTCGCATACCTACGTTTTGTTGGTGCTTTTTTAGACTTCTTTATATAAACAAAGTATACTATTGTAGACTCGCTAATAGCGATTGTATTGCAAATGGCAACATATAGATGCTGCCAAAAGGATGCCAGAAGCATGTACGATGCTGCTATAGCTGCGGCAAATAAAACACAGCACACGACCAATAAAGCCAAACGAGATCCGCTTACATCCGATCGGTATAGCCTTCGTTTAAAGATATGCATATAACGATCTGCTGCTATACAAATCAGTAACGCACCTGATGTGTAGGTGAAGACATTGGCCATGAATTGTGCTGCTTTCAAGGCTTGATATTCTATTCTTTGTATCGAGTCCACAGCAAAGACTGGAAACACAATAACTCCCAAGCATAAATCAGAGCCACTCATTGCCAGTATCAGCTTGTTTGAAAAATTGTTTAGCTGCTTTGGTCGATGTAAACCATATATTAATAGTGAATTTGATATGATGTTCAGAAGGGAAATCAGAACATATCCAGCAGTTTTTAAGATTATTACGTACATGTTTTCAATTTTGCTACCAGTGTGAGCAATTGACGGATGTCTATAAATCAGCTATCGATCGATTCGTTGCTTTCAGTTTCTTAAGTTAATGAATTCAAATAGGAGAAAATGGAGGTTATGGTCTTGTGAGAGATTTAACGTCCTACCTCAATCATTGTCAACAGCGAAAACTGTCGCTTGAAAACATTAAGTAGAAAGCACTTTGATTTTCGGGTTTCTTTCATATAACTTGTTTACTTGTTATTTTGTAAATGGATTGCAACTTCTCAAACATTGCTTTAACAGTTTTTTGAGCTCATTTACTCATAGTTAATAATCAGAATTACTTGTCCCTTCTTGCACAGCGCAATATTCTAAAATGGCCTTCTTTTTTTCTTTGTTTGCATTTGAGTCGTTGGTGGTGAGCAAATCATAATTGAATGCATCAACAAGATAATTTATTAGACCGTATTCTTGTTTTAAGGAAGCAAGAGCTACCTCTATTACATGAAGATACTATAATTCGTTGTCAGAGAAATCAATTGGAGGAAATCCTGAGCCCTCTTGCTCAATAACTCTAGATTTCTACCCAGAATGTGCCTTTTTAGATCTGCTTCCTTCTCTTTCATTTGAAATGCCTACGATTAGCTTCCAGAGTTTTTGAGTCATGACTGCATTATGTTGATGTCTTTGGCTACCAATTTTCATTTATTTCAAGACTCTCATAGTCCTTATGCTATGATACTGTGTGGTGATGTCACTGCTGTAACAAACTCCCAATATTCCACTGACCTCCAAATAACCATCAAATGGCTTTATCAAACGCATTCAGTTGATCATAGGTCCAATAGGAAGATTTTAAAACAACTGTCAGTTCAAAGATTTGCACTTTTCATTTCTTCCAGAGTAATAACAGCTTAATTTTATGATATTTTTGGCATGAAATGATCGATCGTGTTTATTTATGTTACATTTACACTGTATAATTACACTAAACTTGATTTTGCAACAATCAACTGAGATGCAAAGGATCATAAGAATTTTCCTTCTGACACTTTTCAGAGTATAGAACGTCAGAACATAGATCAAGAACTTTATGCTAGGAAAAATATCGACCCAGTTGTGGATCGAAATAGGCCAATCAGAAACGCGACCACATGACTGTTGAGGTTGCCCAATCAATGCAGCTTGACTATTGAAAATGTTACCAATGGAGTCCTAAGGGGAACACGGTCTCCTTCTGTTAACACAAAAGTGGGTTTTTCATGTTTATGTAGATATAGACTGTTTCCTATTCTGTTTCTAATACTTCCATCCGTCCAAAAGTGTTCCGCTATCCATGAGTTTACGTGCCAGAGTGATTTTGGCTACCTAGGACGGACCACCCAAAGATTGGGGGATAGAATAAAACAGCATGTCTCTTTCAGCATTAGTAACAAAGCTCTTCCCCAAATAGAGCAGCCTCGTCGGTCTTGCAGATAAAAAAACTAGTAAAAAATGCGATTTCGCTATTGGGAAGCCAATTGGGCAACCTAAACAGTCATGGGCTCGTGTTTCTGACTGGCCTATTTCGATCCGCAACTAGATATATATATATTTCCTAGCGTTAGGCTAGTAGCGTACAGTTATCAGTCTATGTTCGGATGTTTTATACTCTGAAGAGTGTCAGACGAAAAGCTTCATTCAGTATACTCAAATGTTTGCTTTCTTGAAAGCTATTTTCAAAGTGATTGTCAGAAATAAAACTCGAAGATTAAGCTTGATTTAAGATGTTCTGAAATAGATACATTTACATCTGTGACTGTCGTTATCAGAATAAGTTTGCTCGAAAATTTTCGTAGTTTCTTTGATTTGTGCAGTGTGGAAATGAAAAATTAGCCATCTTGGTTCTAAAGAATATGAAACACTTTTGATGAGAGTTCAATTAAGTGATTGGTTAGGGTTCTCCTCCATTGGCACTAATGCTGATAAAAATTCTTTCTCAATCACGGGGAACCACTGCGCCACGAAATAGCGACAAAATGGCTCGCTTGCATCTTGTGTTGCCGTAAATAATTATCACAGAATTGATGACAGTTGATCCTTCTACTAGAAAAATACATGTAGCATAGAGAATTCGAAAAATTTCACCTGGTTGTGATTTTAATTCGAACGTATAGAATTTGCCAATAGTTGCAATGACAGTATAGGGCAAATAGCAAATGAAAATGGCCACCAACACTAAACGGATGGTTCTCACGGAAGAAAATTGCCCTGTCTGGGAGTCACCATTCACAACTCTTCTGTTGCTGTTGCTTAGGCTGTTGTTGTTAAATTGTTGCAGTCGCGTCTGGGCGTTGATTTGGTGCTGTTGGAGATTTCTATACATTATAGTGTATAGAATGGTCAGTCCGAGCATTAGGGAAATGCTCAAACTAGCAACTGCTACATACTGCCAGAAGGACTCTAGAAGTATATGCGTTATTGTAAAAACAGAGGAAATCACGAAGCAGCCCATGACTAGAACAACGAGTCGACGTCCGTTTAAATGAGATTGGTATAGCCTTGGTTTAGTGATATGAATATAACGGTCAACAGCTATACAGATCAATAACAGACCTGAATTTACGGTCAAAAAATGTGTGAGTAAGTAAATTGTTCTTATAATCCATGCATCCAGTGTAATTTCTGGCAGCGAATGTAAAGCCTGGACAGGTAGAACAAGAACTCCAATGCATAAATCAGAGATGCTCATTGACATTATAAGCTTGTTGGAAACATTTTTGAGCTGGTTGGATTTATGTAGTCCATAGATCAGCAAAGAGTTTGATGTGATGTTCAAAAGAGAGAGGATTATAAAAGCAGCGGAGATAAATATAGCTACGTACCAATTTTGCATTTTCGTAACTCTGTTGAGATGATACTGGAATTCTCTTTGATCAAGCTGTTTCGAATTTTCTCAATCTGATAATATTGTCTTGCTGCAATTGTTTATAAGTCCAAACTATTCAAATAAATATCAAAAATGAATCGCTCTTGACAGTCGGAAGCCAGGAAATTTTACTTCACCGCAACACATTTAGTGAAAATGTCGTAAAATTCTCGTGCTAACATCGCATACGGTCATTATGAAGACGAGTTGGTTCGAGAATGTTCGAAGCTGTTTTGATTTGCACAGTGCGAATATCAAAAGACCGTTTGACCTTATGTCGACAACTGCGAATAGAATCATAAAGCAACCAACTAGAGTTTTGCTAAGATTTCCACGACCGTACCATTTTCACCAACCATGTTTGTCAAAGCACTTTCCTTTTACGTATTGAACAAACCAATGATATATTTTTTCATTTTTTTGGCCAATCAGTCCCTTATACGTTTACCTTTGCACAAAGTAAACACACTTTGTCCGATTTCAATTGAATTTGCCAAATTAATATTTTTCCATTTCCAGATGTCCTATATCAACACGTGAAATTTTGTGCTTTTTGCTATCTTTCTAGAAGCCTTTTGCTAACAGTGTCCTTTCTTAATACAAAAATATCATATTTTTTAGACCAAAAAGCCAATTCAATGTTCTTTATTTACACTCAACATGCAGCAATAAGAAGAATCTTTTTAGAAGTCTTTGGACATTGCAAACCGCCTTTTATCATTTTTATGACAATAACCAAATTTCCACATTTGAATCAATAAAAAACATTTTAGGGGGTTGTGGTGGCACAACATTTGCCGTTTAAAAAGCAGACACCGCCAATCAATCGTGTCAACATACATTCACGCAATCGTTTTCAATTTTTCTTTTCTACTCAATTCAATTCAGTGCAATAAATGTTCCTGTTAATATATGAAACTCAAATTAAAACATCTTTAGACTTCTTATTCTCTTCAAGTAATATATGAAAAGGCTAAAAGAGCTATTCCTGATTGATGTTACAGTCAATTTCGTTGGCCCTCTTAATAAGAAACAAAGATGAACGTTGACTACTCCAGATTATGAACGCTTTGGAAAGTTTCAATAAACAACGTTTTTTAAGAGTTTATTTATCACGACATAACTAACTTGCCGACCACTCCCTTTCTTTTGCCTACTTTTTGAGCGACGCCATTTTCCCACAAACGCACTAGAAGGCAATTTCATTTTTCTTGATATTGCAAATAACGTCTCAACTAGAGCAACTTGTCATACAAGAGGTCATTAAACTTTTAAAAGTTTATTCAAAATATCAACATATTCGAAACTTCGTTACTTCGTAACTAAATAGAAAAAACAATAAACTAAAAGTTTCAATGACTCTAAAGATTCATTAAAAAGGGCCTAAGTAATTAATCTTTGACCTATGAAATGTATTGTTATATAAGATAAAATTAAACAGTGAGATTCTGCAAGACAAGGCATTCTCGGCATAAGAGACGGTAGAGCAAACGGTTGGAGAATTCCATATAAAAACTGAAGAGTGAGATGCCTAGTGAAAACAGTGAAATGACTCTGTGCCTGACGATATTCGCTAACAGTGATGGAAATCTGTGCACAACTCTCGTTGGATCCATCACGGTTCTCTTTGCATTTATAAACATAGCATCAAATGCTCTGTTAATTTTTGCAATGTACAAATCAAAGCAGATCAGGACACATTCAAACAAATTTCTTCTTATAATGACAATATCCGATCTGTGCACCGGAATCTTTGTAATGCCAGGATTAGGAATATTTTGGATCGCTGGAAAGCAACGAAGTTGTCTTGAAGTCCAGATTATGGAATTTCTGATGATGTTTTTTGCATATATGTCGATTTTGATGATCGTTTGCATCTCGGTCGATCGATACTTCCACGTGACAAAGCAAGTCAGATACCAAGCCTGGATGAACCGTTTCCGATTTTCCCTCATAGTAGCAGCATTTTTAGGAGTCGGATTTGTAATGGCGATGCTCTCCATAAGTTTATCTTCATTCTATCTAGTGGTTGCGATGGTTATTTTCAAGTTACTTCAAGTTTTATGCCTTATCATTTTCAACACAAGAACTCTTAGAATCCTAGAACGTCACCAAAGAACAACTGTATTACGACTGCAAAATGGGAGCCAAATTGCTAATGGCATGCAAATTGTCCCAAATGAGAAACTCCGTGCTATTAGAACGATTCGCTTGGTATTAGCAGCAGTTTTGGCCTGTTATCTTCCAGTCAACATCGCAACTATTGCTTGGACTTATTTTAAGTTCAACCTACATATCAAGCCAGGTTTCACATTAACGGTGCTATATGAGTGGACAAAGCCAATCATGTTTAGCGTGACATTTCTCAATTCTTTGATAATATTTCAAGGAAATAAGAAGATTCGTCGAACATTGTCGTCCATTTTCAGAAAGGACAGAGTTGATCATGAATGAAAAACTACATTATCTATTCTTTTTTTAGGCTACACGCACCACTACTAACGATCAGAACAAATCACAATCAATTAACAAGACTAGTTCTGAAGGCAAATATGATTCCCTTCATTTTATTGTTCGTGCTTAAATTTTGGCTTCTTTGGATTTTGATTTTATGTCAGCAAAACCATCTTCATTAAAAGTGCCTTAAGTCTAACGATATCTACTATGAAAACATATGTAACGTACGTAGATTTTCTAATTACAAAACGATCTCTTCTGGTTTTGGTTTTCGTTCGGGCTTTAAAAGCTCAACTTCTTATCTTCATCTATGCGATGGGAATTGGATACAAATTTAGACTGGTCCTTCATCATAATCTTTAAGCCTTAATGCTCACGCATTGCAAAATTTATGTTAAAATTCTATATACAAAATAATTATGATAATTTTTTTTCTTTCCGCAAAGATGGCGGGAAATAGCAGAAATATTGCATGCTAAAGCATTTCTTCTACAAAATTCCTCTATGTATAAAAATCGGATAGTGACTGAAAGTATGCAGAAAAAACATACCCTAGTGTGAATCGATGGTAACGTAAGAGGGAGACAGACATGTTGGATTGGCCTCTTGTTTTGGCCAATCACATCCGCTACCGTATTTCACAGCGTATCGGGTGTATAAGTTGACTCTTATTAGTGACAATACTTGAATTTTAGCAATAACCTGGCACAAAGCCGAACACAAAACTGGCTTTCTTCAATTTGAGACACAATATTAAGAAATTAAGCAATTTTTCTTTTTCAAAGTTCAAAGATTATTCTTCTCATTTTGCGTTTTGGAACAAAAATCACGACTCTCACGAGACAAGGCTTTCCAATGAAGATATTTGTGTACATATAAAAATATTTTTCTGCATTACGTTCTTGTAATATTCACTTATGAATACGATGTCAGTTTTTTAAAAAACTGAAGAAAATCGGTAATCTCTCAAAGGGTTGAAGAGCCTAAAAAAGAAAGCTGCCACTTTTTCCGTCTACGCAATTTGGAATCCTTTGTTCTGATTGACTCAACAAAGATTTAGAGGAAACATAACAATATCTATTGTTGTGTTTGGCTAAAAGCTATTTTGTCTGACACTCCGCAGAGCAAAAAAGGTCAGAATAAGGGTCCGAAAGAGCACGATGGAAAATGTATACCTAGTTGTGGATCGAAAGGCCAATCAGAAAAACGCAAGCGGCTTTTTCGGCTGTATGAAGATCGATTCCAAAACTGCAAGATGGAAAGATGACCGGGCTCGGCCAAGTATCTGAAACATGTCTTCATTATAAAGATTGGCACAATCTGGGCTATCCAAAAGATGTTGACCGATGGCAGAATCACTTGTTTTAACGGCGTTCCTACAAGATCGAGGAGGCTGTTCGCTTTGTAGGGCAGTTTGGTTTCTTATGTTGGAAGAACCTGTCCTATCCGCTATTGTGTAGACCGAAGGAGCTCGGTTTCTCTCTTGGACTCCAGTGGTAATTTTTCTTTAGGCATGTGGCACTGATTGGACAACTTTACCGGCCTTGCACTTGCGTTTTTAGATTGGCATATTTCGATCCACAACTGGGTTTATATTTTCCATCATGTTCTTTCGAACCCTTATTCTGACCTTTTATGCTCTAAGGAGCGTCAGACGCAAACCCTTTTAGCCAATATGTTTTAGGCAATAAAATTTTTGCTTTTTTAAAAACAAAAGCTTTAGAAGGTGAGAATTTCTACTTTTATCTCCGGAGATTAATCTAGAATTAACAGTGTTAAACTGCCTACGATGCTAATAAATGCCACTGGAGAAATGATTAATTTTCTCTGTATAATCAAGATACCACAAGCCATTGCCATAAGATAGTGTTTATGATACAATATCTACATCTCTTTGAAACGACGTGACTTATTTTAATGAAACTACATTCCTTTTTATTGTAAAATATCATAAGTGGGACCAAGGATCTTGTTTATGCATAGTCTTCATTAGAACTTTGCCTTCACATGTCTGTGGGCAAAGGCGTACGACAAGATTGTTGGTGAATAGTTGGGAGAGAGTGAAGTCTTGAATTTTTTCTTGCTATATTCTTTTGCACTCTTAGAAAGATTGGATTCCCTTTTAAGAATAAATTCCAATATTGGCAGAGACCGCCGAGGCGGGGAGGTGGAGGTTTGGCGATGGAGGGTCTTGGTGCTGTAGGACGCTCCCCATGTCACAGGACTCGTTGTAATCACGTGACAGACACTTTATAATCCGCAGTTCTCTAATTCCCTAGTCAGTTATCTTTGTAACCTCGTTCAATTATAATTCAAGATATGAAAATGTAAAGAGTGTGTTTTCTTTGTTCTATCATAGAAACAATGTAATTAAAAGAACCTCTCACTGGGTAGGGGTTGTATCTAAAATGTACTTAAAACAATACACAAAATCAACAGGCTCTTGTTTTTAAAATGTTTACCCTCTCAAAGAAAGCGTTTTAGTTCCCTCTGAAATAATCTGAAATATGCACCTCGGTCCTTGATTATTTGGGCATGCTTAATTCTCACAAGGGAATATTGGAGCATTCTTAATTCCCAAAACTAAAGATGGATTGTACGGTCGTGAAAAGGCGCGTACATGAGAATACGATGCTGGCATGATAGTGCCAGGGCCTAGTTGAAGGAAAGATGTTCTAACACTGTTTTGTTTCGCATGTTGATAAAGATACATTTTTCTTCTTGCTTGGTCGACAAAATAACCAAAAAAATTAAAGAACACGCAGTGAAATGTAATCGATCTTTGCTTTACTTGATGGTGAGTGCATTCTTTTGATATTTTTATTCTTTAGTAAATTTGCGACTTTGGATTGTGTCTGTTGGCTACACACAAACATACGCCATAATAACAATTGGAAAATCGTGGTACTTTCTCGTATGTTTTGGTGATGCTTCAGGGATGACTCTCCAGGCCTTTCGCTTTACGAATCGCTCGTGAGACATGTTATATAATTTGGTTATGTCCTGACAAGAAACAAATGGGAATTAACTCATTGATGAAATAAACGCTTTCGTTCACTGGCTTTTTGGGCCAAGGATTTTTTCTTTTGTTGCCGTAAACTTTTATCACAGAATTGATGACAGTTGATCCAATCATTAGAACTGCATTAACCAGGCAAGCAGCCAGGCAAGTTACCAACTTTAAGGCCTATCCATCAATCTAAAAAATGGAAGCACTTCAGCAAAAATTCAATGTAAATAGTATTCTTTTTTCTTATCTCGAGCCAAAATTCTCTTAATTTAGCTAATGCCATATACATTATTGAAGAAGAGCGGATTTTTAAGCAAAAGTAAGCAAATTTGAATTTGTCGTAACTTTAACTTAACGAAAAAAAAAACTCACTAAAATAAAGTGATGCAAAACACTCAGGGCAATTCAGGGCAATTCTTTCGCGTTCAAAACCACTGGTTCTTTATTAGAATCATACGAAGGACGTGTATCACAACAATATTTCACGCAGTGTTGCGGCGAATGGATAAAACAAATCTCATACTGATCTAGAATGTTTAAGATTATTTTAGCTTGATCAAAAATGTGAATCGACTTTTCAACATAAAGCTGTTTGGCATCTTCCTTTATGCAGCTGCCACCACCATTTTACGAAACATTGACGTAATTGCTAGTCGGCATCTTGAATTGCCGAATATTATTATAACGGAATTTATTCCGCTTGCAGAGAATGCCAGCAAAGTACTTGATGTAAACAGCATTTGCAAAATTTATCTTTGTTGAAGTTTTAATTTGAACTTATCAAATGACCAAACGGTTGAAATGATGTTGTGGGCCCATAACACAAGAAAAACGCCACCAATACCCAACGAATTGTTCTTACAGCAAGAAGGCTGTCCTGTGGGGGGATCGCCATCACGAACTCCATTGTTGTTGCTGTTGTTATTGTTATTTGCTTGCTGCTGTCGCATACCTACGTTTAGTTGGTGCTTCTTTAGATTTCTATAAATGACGAAGTATGCAATTGTAGACCCGCAAATAGCGATTGTAGTGCAAATGGCAACAGCTAGATGCTGCCAAAAGGATGCTAGAAGCATGTACAATGTTGCTATAACTGTGGCAAATAAAACACAGCACACGACCAATAAAGCCAAACGAGATCCGCTTACATCCGATTGGTATAGCCTTGGTTTAGTGATATGCATATAACGATCTGCTGCTATACAAATCACTAACGCACCTGATGTGTAGGTGAAGACATTGGCCATGAAAAGTACAGCTTTCAAGGCTTGATATTACGTACATGTTTTCCATTTCGCTACCAGTGTAAGCAATTGACGGTTGTCTACAAGTCAGCTATCGATCAATTCGTTGCTTCCTGTTTCTTCAGATCTTCAGAAATGAAAACGTCCGTTTGCTCGTTGGAGGTTATGGTCTCGTGAGAGATTTAACGTCCTACCTCAATCATTGTCAACGGCGAAAACTGTCACTTGAAGACATTAAGTAGAAAGCACCTTGATTTTCGGGTTTCTTTTATATAACTTGTATACTTTTTATTTTGTAAATGGATTGGAACTTCTCAAACATTGCTTTAAAATTTTTTTTAGCTTTTTTACTCATAGTTAATAATCAGAATTACATTTCCCTTCTTGCACAGCGCAATATTCTAAAATGGCCTTCTTTTTTTGTTTGTTTGCATTTGAGTCTTTGGTACTGAGCATGTCATAATTGAATGCATCAACAGGATAATTTATTAGACCGTATTCTTGTTTTAAGGAAGCAAGAGCTACCTCTATTACATGAAGATGCTATAATTCGTTTTTCTGAGAAATCAATTAGAGGAATTTCTGAGCCCTCTTGCTCAACAACTCTAAATTTCTACCCAGAATGTGCCTTTTTAGATCTGCGTCCTTCTCTTTCATTTGAAATGCCTACGATTAGCTTCCAGAGTTTTTGAGTCATGACTGCATTATGTTGATGTCTTTGGCTACCAATTTTCATTTATTTCAAGACTCTCGTAGTCCTTATGCTATGATATTGTTTGGTGATGTCACTGCTGTAATAAACTTCCAATATTCCACTGACCTCCCAATAACCATCAAATGGCTTTATCAAACGCATTCAGTTGATCATGGGTCCAATAGGAAGATTTTAAAACAACTATCAGTCCAACGATTTGCACTTTTCATTTCTTCCAGAGTAATATCAGCTTAATTTTTGACATTTTTGGCATGAAATAATCGATCGTGTTTATTTATGCTACATTTACACTATATAATTACACTAAACTTGATTTTGCAACAATCAACTGAGATGCAAAGGATCATAAGAATTTTCCTTCTGACACTTTTCAGAGTATAAAGCGTCAGAACATAGATCAAGAACTTTATGCTAGGAAAAATATCGACCCAGTCGTGGTTCGAAATAGGCCAATCAGAAACGCGACCACATGACTGTTGAAGTTGCCCAATCAATGCAGCTTGACTATTGAAAATGTTACCAATGGAGTCCTAAGGGGAACACGGTAGCCTTCTGTTAACACAAGAGTGGATTTTTCATGTTTATGTAGATATAGACTGTTTCTTATTCTGTTTCTAATGCTTCCATCCGTCCAAAAGTGTTCCGCTATCCATGAGTTTACGTGCCAGCGTGATTTTGGCTACCTAGGACGCACCACCCAAAGATTGGGGGATAGAATAAAACAGCATGTCTCTTTCAGCATTAGTAACAAAGCTCTTCCCCAAATATAGCAGCCTCGTCGGTCTTGCAGATAAAAAAAGCTAGTAAAAAATGCGATTCCGCTATTGGGAAGCCAATTGGGCAACCTAAACAGTCATGGGCTCGTGTTTCTGACTGGCCTATTTCGATCCGCAACTAGATATGTCTATATTTCCTAGCGTTAGGCTAATAGCGTACAGTTATCAGTCTATGTTCGGATGTTTTATACAATGAAGAGTGTCAGACGAAAAGCTTCAGTATCCTCAAATGTTTGCTTTTTCAAAGCTAATTTCAAAGTAATTGTTAGAAATAAAACTCAAAGATTATGCTTGATTTAAGATGTTCTAAAATAGATACGCTTACATCTCTCTCTGTCGTGATAAGAGTAAGTTTGCTCGAAAATTTTCGTAGTTTCTTTGATTTGTGCAGTACGGAAATAAAGAATTAGCCATCTTGGTTCTGAAGAATATGAAACAGTTTTGATGAGAATTCAACTAAGTGATTGGTTAGGATTCTCCTCTATTGGCACTAATGCTGATAAAAATTCTTTCTCAATCACGGGGCACCACTGTGCCACGAAATAGCGACAAAATGGTTCGCTTGCATCTTGTGTTGCCGTAAATAATTATCACAGAATTTATGACAGTTGATCCTTCTACTAGAAAAATACATGTAGCATAGAGAATTCGAAAAATTTCACCTGGTTGTGATTTTAATTCGAACGTATAGAATTTGTCAATAATTGCAATGACAGTATAGGGCAAATAGCAAATGAAAATGGCCACCAACACTAAACGGATGGTTCTCACGGAAGAAAGTTGCCCAGTCTGGGAGTCACCATTCACAACTCTTCTGTTGCTGTTGCTTAGGCTGTTGTTGTTAACTTGTTGCAGTTGCGTCTGGGCGTTGATTTGGTGCTGTTGGAGATTTCTATACATTTTTGTGTATAGAATGGTCAGCCCGAGCATCAGGGAAATGTTCAAACTAGCAACTGCCACATACTGCCAGAAGGACTCTAGAAGTATTAGAGTTATTGTCAATCCAGAAGAAATCACGAAGCAGCCCATGACCAGGACAACGATCCCACGTCCGTTTAAATGAGATTGGTATAGCCTTGGTTTAGTGATATGAACATAACGATCGACAGCTATACACATCAGTAACAGACCTGAATTTACGGTCAAAAAATGTGTGAGTAAGGAAATTGTTCTTATAATCCATGCATCCAGTGTGATTTCTGGTAGCGAATGTAAAGCCTGGACAGGTAGAACAAGAACTCCAATGCATAAATCAGAGATGCTCATTGACATTATAAGCTTGTTGGAAACATTTTTGAGCTGGTTGGATTTATGTAGTCCATAGATCAGCAAAGAGTTTGATGTGATGTTCAGAAGAGAGAGGATTATAAAAGCAGAAGAGATAAATATAGCTACGTACCAATTTTGCATTTTTGTACCAGTGCTGAGTTGATGCAGCAATTCTCTTTGATCAAGCTGTTTCGTGTTTCTTTAATCGAATGAAATTATTTTGCTGGATATGTCTATAAGTTCACAATTTTAAAATTATCAAAAACAATAATTCTCTCTTTGACAGTCGGAAATGAGAAAACTCTCCTTCCCTGCAACGCTTTGAGTGAAAATAACGTTCCTTTTAAAATAAACGTCTTTTAGATTCCTTTTTCCTTAACATGCCTCTAAAGATCAGCTTTGAAAAGATCGGATTTGAAGAGATTAGATTTTAAGAGATCAGGGTTGATTATCTCTAGCATTGGGTTTGTTTAACTAATTAATTTGAATTTTTAATTCACGCGGAAAATAAGTTTTTCGACTTTTTTTTAATTACAAGAAGCAGAAGTACGGAAATTCTAATTTGTTTGTCACCAACAATTTGTAATTTGTTTGAAATCAGCATTTAATGTTTACCCTGCTACTACTGTTTTAAAAAGATTTGAAAATCTCAGTTTGGTCAATTCATTTTGAAGCGTCCCTGAAACCTTTTAATTAGCTCAGATCTCCTTTTTTATCTCAAGAAGTTAATTAGCTTTTGTTAATTTCTGCCTCATTGATTATATTTTTGCCTTGCAAATGCTTAGCAATCGATCAAAACATCGCGTTTTCTTGCTTTCCTTTACGACTAACTGCAAAGTAGCAACGAAGGGCCAGAAATTTTATGGTTGTAAGCGCTTGAATTTTTGACTGAATAATAACAACTGTGCAAATTACGTTTGGTTTTAGCTTATACTGATGTCTTCTTTTAGCTAGTGTCATGGAATTGAATGCTTTGGATCGTGTTGGTGCCTGCTCCTTCCATTTCCTATCTCTTACTATTCTTGTTCTTATCCATTACTAGCACCCAACTTCGTGTGAAACGGTAACCCCTGTTTTAATGCTTAACTTGAAATAAAAATAATTCAGCTGTTTGTCAAGCAATCTAAAAGCTGGTATTGTGGGGTTAGCAGCTTATATTTTGTTTTTTTTGGAAGTAGTATTTGAATTTAAGATCTTGTCCCTACGTTTATGCTTTAAAGAAAATACTTCATATTTTTCTACGACAAAACTTACAGTAGTCAAAAGTTACTCTTCTTTTGTTCATTGAAAGACCAATTGGCATACGAAACGATACATTCAAGACAAAAGGAATGTAGCTGAGGCACGTGGGCATTTACGAATACATAAATAGGAAAGAGTGTTTATGGAGCGTTGCATAAATTCAATGCGGCCTGTTTTATTCTCTGGTATGATTACAATAACAGAAATTTTCTCGTAGTGGAAAAATCCTAAATGAGGCAATGCCGGATCCCCATGAGGGCTATAAAAGGACTGAATGCGTGGACTTGAGCTGCCACCAAAAAGGCGCGAACATTACAATGCAACGCTGGCCTGATAATAACACGGCCTAAATGCAAGAAAGATATGCTTGCACTTTTGCTGTGTATTTGCGTATTGAGAAAAGGTACACATTCCTCTTCGTTTGATGGAAAAATAACAGAAATAGGTGAAGTACCACGGAATAAACTGGATTAGGCATTTGAAGCTGATGGTGAGTTTATTTGATACTTTCAACTTTCTTTTGGACTTGCGACTTCAAAGAGAGAAGCATATTTTCATAGAAATATTAGAAAAGGGCGTTACTATCTCCATATGTTGAGGAAATATTTTACAGGTTGATTCTCGAGGCCCATCAATTAACGACAATACTGGTTTGAGTTTCTGTGAAAGTTTTCGATACATATCTTGTGAAATTTGATCCATCTACTAGTCTGTTTGCATGAATGTATGTATGTATGTAGGTTACTACTGAGTTCTGAGGAAAGGGCTCCAAACTTGACTGGCCGACAGCTTGCGCTAAACCACGTGGCCTACGCAATATGCTTGAGTATGAGAAACAAATATGTAGATGTTCTGATTGTGCCAAAAGTTGGAATTCACCAAATGATTCCAATAATTTTTTATCATTGAACAGGTAAAGCAATAAAAGATTCCAAACGCTTATGCATATTTCTTCTATTTTTCTAAACAACAAAATGAGGATATCACTTGTATATTTTCACTGAGAATTGAAAACGTTTTTGTTTTTGAGTCAAAGTTCTTCATCAAATTTATTTATTCTTGTTATCAAAATTAGTCATGACACTGAGTATTCAAGATTCTAAAAGCTTTGAAAAATCAAATATTTGCTTCTTTCTTGAGAATTTCTTAATTTTGATGGCATTTATTTCTAAATTTGGAGTAATATGTATTCAATCTTGTAATCTAGAAAATAAATCTATCCGCAAACATTTAAAATAATGTATAGAAGACTGTTCAAGTCAAACTCTCAATTTTTTTAATCTTAAACAAAGAAAAAAACAGCAAAATGTACGTAGAACATAACAAAGATAAATGCATCATCCACAACAACAGCAACAACAATTACAACAACGACAGCAAAAAAGATTTTTTAATACAAAAGTTGAAACTTCATTTAAACAAATACAAAAATTCCAGCAGGTATGTTACCCAGCAGAAACTTGTTGAGGAATTATTCCGCAGCTGCAAACAGTGAGACTTATGCATGTATCTAATCCTTTAAATATTCGTGATAGTTTTGTCAAGTGATTTTCTTTCGTTTGAATGCTTCAAAAGGATCAGGGAAGCACATTCATATTGCTGCATGTACATTTTCATGCCAACCCGCTAATAGAGTTTAAAAAAATGAGATCCGAGTTCTAGCTTTTTCACAAGTTACCTGTTTTGATGTTTTGCTTTGAGTAATAAAGGTGCTTAACAATTTCTCAATTTTTTTCCAATTTCGTTTTCTAAAACAACTTTGTTTAATTATAAGTGGATATTTTTGCGAAAACTGAAATTTGTATTTGTCGCGATTCAATGTAAAAAAGCGATAAACTATTGACATTCTAATATTGAACGTTGAAAATGCCGAAAGATATTTCAAGAATAATTTGTGGATGATTGAGAAGAATAGAAGAAATAAAAAAGAAACAATTGGTTAGTAATTTTCGTAATCAAAACATTATTACATGATATTCGGTGCACAAAATACTAAAACCTGCATTGCCAAAACATCATTAAAATGAATTGCAAATGTATTTTGAACAGTTTTTGAGAATCTGAAATTATTGAACTCAGTTTACTTTTACTGACATAATCTATGATGAATAAATGATTGATAAAAATCTTTTACAACTGCCTGCACTGATTTTAACGGACACTGAGACCGAATACATATTTTTTTTAGAAACAGCAAAGAAAATTTCTTCGTCAGATATATCTTAACCATAGCTGCTTCAGATAAGCGTCCTAGTTGAAATTCTTGAAATGATCTGGATAAGTAATTTTTGATCCACAATCAATAAATGTAATCTACACATATGTACAAGTTAGTTGCGATGATGGTGCATTTTTTTGAAACCAAACAAACGTTTTGCGTTGAAAAGCCGAATAATTCTCATATTGATCTAGAATGGTCCATCTTCATTTTGCTTCAACACAAAAAAAATAAAGTAGCCGTTTTGCATTCTTTTTTAAGCACTTACCACCACCATTTTACGACACAGTGACGTAATTGCTCGCCGACATCTTAAATTGCCGAATATTATTATCACAGAATTTATTGCACTTGCAGAGAATGCCAGAAAAGTACTTAAAGTTATCAGCAATTGCAAAATTTCTCCTGGTTTTTCTTTTAATTGGTACTGGTAAAATAACCAAACAGTTAAAATGATATTTTGAGGAACGTAACACAAGAAAATAGCCACCAATACCAAACGAATTGTTCTTACAGCAGAAAGCTGTCCTGTAGGGGAATCACCATGACACACTCCACTGTTGTTGCTGTTGTTATTGTTATTGTTGTTTGTTTGCTGCTGTCGCATACCTACGTTAAGTTGGTGCTTTTTAGATTTCTATAAATGACGAAGTATGCAATTGTAGACCCGCAAATGGCAATCGTATTGCAAATGGAAACAGCTAGATGCTGCCAAAAGGATGCTAGAAGCATGTACGATGCTGCTATAGCTGCGGCAAATAAAACATAGCACACGACCAATAAAGCCAAACGAGATCCGCTTACATCCGATCGGTATAGCCTTGGCCTAGTGATATGCATATAACGATCTGCTCCTATACAAATCACTAACGCACCTGATGTGTAGGTGAAGACAATAGCCATGAAAAGTACTGTTTTCAAGGCTTGATATTCTATTCTTTGTACTGAGTCCACAGCAAAGACTGGAAACACAACAACTCCCAAGCATAAATCAGAGCCACTCATTGCCAGTATCAGCTTGTTTGAAAAATTGTTGAGCTGCTTTGATCGATGTAAACCGTATATTAATAGTGAGTTTGATATGATGTTCAGAAGGGAAATCAGAACATATCCAGCAGTTTTTAAGATTATTACATACATGTTTTCCATTTCGCTACCAGTGTGAGCAATTGACGGTTGTCTATAAATCAGCTATCGATCAATTCGTTGCTTCCATTTTCTTCAGATCTTCAGAAATGAAAACGTCTCTTTGCTCGTTGGAAGTTATGGTCTAGTGAGAGATTTAACGTCCTACCTCAATCATTGTCAACGGCGAAAACTGTCACTTGAAGACATTAAGTAGAACGCACCTTGATTTTCGGGTTTCTTTTATATAACTTGTTTACTTGTTATTTTGTAAATGGATTGCAACTTCTCAAACATTGCTTTAAAAGTTTTTTGAGCTTGTTTACTCGTAATCAATAATCCGAATTACTTTTCCCTCATTGCACAGCGCAATATTCTAAAATGATCTTCTCTTTTTCTTTGTTTGCATTTGAGTCGTTGATGGTGAGCAAATCATGATTAAATGCATCAACAGGATAATTTATTAGACCGTATTCTTGTTTTAAGGAATCAAGAGCTACCTCTGTTATATGAAGATTCTCTGTTTGAGAAATCGATCGGAGGAAGTTCTGAGCACTGTGGCTCAACAATTCCGAATTTCTACCCAGAACATACCTTTTGAGATTTAAATTCTTTTCTTTCAATTGAAATGCCTACAAATGGCTTTTGAGCCATGACTGCGTAATTTTGATGTCTTTGGCTGTCAATGTTGATGTATTTCAAATTTTTCTATGTACTAAAGGCCTAATATGTGTGTGTGTATGTATATACTTATTGGTTGAATACTTGAGGCATAATACTATGCTATTGTATGCTAACGTCACAGCTGGTACAAACTTACGATATTTCAACGCCATCCCAGTAACTATCAGATGGCTTTATCAAACACATTCAGTTGATTATGTGCCCAAAAGGAAGTTTTCATAAAAACAATCAGCCCGGTGATTTGCACTTTTCATTTCTTCCAGAGTAAGAACAGCTTAATCAAATGATATTTGAGGCATGAAGTTATCAACCGTGTCTATATATGCTTCATTTACATAATATAATTAAATGGATTGTTAGGATTCTCTCCCATCAGCACTGATGTTGACCCAAATTCTCTTTCAAACACGGGGCACTGCTGTGCAGCGAAACAGCAACAAAATGGCTCGCTTGCATCTTGTGTTGCCGTAAATTATGATCAGAGAATTGATGACAGTTGATCCTTCTATTAACAAGGTACATGTAGCATAGAGAATTCGAAAAATTTCACCTGGTTGTGATTTCAATTCGAACGTATAGAATTTGCCAATAGTTGCAATGACAGTATAGGGCAAATAGCAAATGAAAATGGCCACCAACACTAAACGGATGGTTCTCACGGCAGAAAGTTGCCATGTCTGGGAATCACCATTAACCACTCTTCTGTTATTGTTGTTAAGGCTGTTGTGTTTAATTTGTTGCAATCGCGTCTGGGCGTTGATTTGGTGTTTTTGCAGTTGTCTATGCATTTTTGTGTATAGAATGGTCAGTCCGGACATTAGAGAAATGTTCAAAAAAGCAATTGCTACATACTGCCAGAAGGACTCTAGAAGTATATGCGTTATTGTAAAAACAGAGGAAGTCACAAAACAGCCCATGACTAGAACAACGAGTCGACGTCCGTTTAAATCTGATTGGTATAGCCTTGGTTTGGTGATGTGAATATAACGATCGACAGCTATACAGATCAATAACAGACCTGAATTTAAGATCACAAAATGTGCCAGTATGTAGATTGCTTTCATAATCCATGCATCCAGTGTAATCTCATTCAGCGCATGTAAAGCCTGGACTGGTAGAACAAGAACTCCAATGCATAAATCAGAGATGCTCATTGACATTATAAGCTTGTTGGAAACATTTTTGAGCTGGTTGGATTTATGTAGTCCATAGATCAGCAAAGAGTTTGATGTGATGTTCAAAAGAGAGAGGATTATAAAAGCAGCGGAGATAAATATAGCTACGTACCAATTTTGCATTTTTGTACCAGTGCTGAGTTGATGCTGCAATTCACTTTGATCAAGCTCTTTCGAATTTGTTTAATCGAATGAAAATGTATTGCTCGATATGTCTGTAAGTTCACAATTCTAAATTATTAAGAACAATGATTCTCTCTTTGATAGTCAGTAGCCAAAAAAATTTTACTTCACCGCAACACATTTATTAAAAATGTCGTAAAATTTCCGTGCACAAGTCGCATACGGTCAATAGGAAGACGGGTTGGTTCGAGAATGTTGCACAGTGCGAATATCAAAAGACCGTTTGACATTATGTCGACAACTGCGAATAGAATCATAAAGCAACCAACTAGAGTTCTGCTAAGATCTCCACGACAGTACCATTTTCACCAACCATGTTTGTCAAAGCACTTTCGTTGTACGTATTGAACAAACCAATGTTATATTTTTTCATTTCTTTTGGCCATTCAGTCTCTTATACGTTTACCTATCCACAAAGTAAACACACTTTGTCCGATTTCAATTAAAATTGCCAGATTAATATTTTTCCATTTCCAGAAGTCCTATATCAACACGTGAAATGTTGTGTATTTTGCTACCTTTCTAGAAGCCTTTGCAAACAGTGTTCTTTCTTAATACAAAGATATCATGTTGTTTAGACCAAAAGGCCAAATAAAATTCTCTTTGTTTACTCTCAACATGGAGCAATAAGAAGAATCTGTTTAGAAATCTTTGGAAATTGCAAACCGTATTTTATCTTTTTTTTGAAAATTACCAAATATCCCCATTTGATTTAATAAAACCATTTTTCAGGATTTGGTAACACAACACTTGCCGTTTAAAAAGCAGACACCGCCAATTAATAGTTTGAACATACATCCACGCACTCCTTTTCAATTTATTTTTCTAATTAATTCAAGTCAGTGCAATTCTTCAGCTCCAGACTGTGATGTTAGAAATATTAAAAACTCTATCTTCACAAAACATAGGGTTAAAGTCTCCGTTCCTGTTAATAAATGAAACTCAAATAAAACATCTTTAGACTTCTTATTCTCTTCAAGTAATATATGAAAAGGCTGAAAACAGCTATTACTGATTGATGTTACAGTCAATTTCGTTGACTTTATAAGAAACAAAGATCAACGTTGACTTTTCCAGATTATGGACGCTTTGGGAAGTTTCAATACACAACGTTTTTTAAGAGTTTATTTATCACGACATAACTAACTTGCCGACCACTCCCTTTGTTTTGCCTACTTTCTGAGCCACGCCATTTTCCCACAAACGTACTAGAAGGCAATTTCATTTTTCTTGATATTACAAATAATGTCTCAACTAGAGCAACTTGTTATACAAGAGGTCATTAAACTTTTGAAAGTTCATTCTAAATATCAACATATTCGTAACTTCGTTACTTTGTAACTAATTAGCAAAAACAAGAAACTAATGGTTGAATGTTCTGTTTATTATCTTTTCTTTCCTTTGATCGTTTTGCAACATAGTTTCTTTCTTTTTTCTGTTAAAACTTGATTTGGAAATCACTCCTGTATAGCAGAATTTTAAGGAAAGTTCTGCTAATTTTTCTGCAAATTCTATTAATAATATGAAAGGCAAGCAGTTTTGATTTCATGATCTACTCGTTGTTTGGAACTGGCTAGTAGTGCATCAGGTATATTCAGGCTATCAAATTTCTTTGTCACTGTCCATAAATATTGGAGCTTGTGAAAATGCATAGTGTTTGCCCGTGATGGGTGCGCTGGCAGATGGCAACCAACCAGGAAAGATATGCTCCTATTTTAAACATAATATAACTCTATATGCTGAAAATCAATTCTGTGTTATCGTACATGATGATTTCAGTTGTAGATCAACGCAGTTGTGGGAATATTGAAATGATGAAGGCCTTTGGGAATGGTCTACACCAGTTGATCTCTGAGCAAACTCTTCTAATAATGGTTCTAATGGGCAAGTGAATATAATGCATTGACTTGATATTGGCTGATCAGCCTAACCTCATCATTGAGTCTGATGATAATTGAGTCGGAGGGCCTAGAGGTGTGTCATACCCCCAGTTCTTCATGAGTTGCCTGGTATACCTTCATTTGGTCCATAAAATTCTCAGTTGGTTGGTACAAACATCTATCGGTAGGTGAATTAGCACCTAATATTTTCTTCGTCTATCTATTTGTAGGTAAATTCTATTATGGATGGCTTATTATGGATTTTATTATGGGGCAAATTTTTGACTGAATAATAAGAACTGTTTATACGTTTGGGAACAGTGTAAATTCGACGGTTGTCCCGTTTCTGTTAGTCTACAAGATATTTTAGCATTTTTAAAAAGAGCTGCTAGAGCCATAGGCCAATCATTCCTCTCCGGAAATGTGTAGTCAATGGCTCATTCCCAGATAGCAGGAAATCACCATTGAGGTTAAGACTCTTTCTAGTAGCTTTGACAGCAGTAATACTATATTTATATTCACAACAAGGGTATAGTTATCTGTTTACAATAAAAGACAGGTTCATTGAGCGTCCAAAGATAAACAAAATGAACGCTGATTGAACCAAAGTTTGAGCATCCAAAAATATTAGGGAATCAGCATTAGTATACAGTACCTGTCTCAATTTAATTTCATTGGAAAATTTTAGAAATATACCGCCTACAATGGGCAAGTGCCTTTTCTCGTGGGCAAATACCTTAAAGATCTATTCTCATCATTATTGCATGTTGGGAACATAGCTGTTAACACAGAGGGTCTAACTAGGCCTTTTTGTTGCCTAGTGTAATAGATATAATGCCATATATATCAACCAAAAGAAACGCTATTTGGTCCATGACTCTAAAGATTCATTAAAAAAGCCTAAGTAATTTATCTTTGACCTATAAGATGAACCATTATATAAAATGTAATTAAAAAAATGAGATTCTGCAAGGAAAGGCAATCTCGGCAAAAGAGACGTTAGATCAAACGGTTGGAGAATTCCATATAAAAACTGAAGAGTGAGATGCCTGGTGAAAACAGTGAAATGATTCTGTGCCTGACGATATTCGCCAACAGTGATGGAAATCTGTGCACAACTCTCGTTGGATCCATCGCGGTTCTCTTTGCACTGATAAACATATCATCAAATGCTCTGTTAATTTTCGTAATGTACAAATAAAAGCAGATCAGGTCACATACAAGCAAATTTCTTCTTATAATGACAATATCCGATCTGTGCACCGGAATCTTTATAGTCTCTTGCTCCTCGGGGTATCGTCCGAGTAGTATTTTAAAATGAATTTGTAAGTAGCGTAGCTTGTTTTTATGTATTGTAACTTTTTAATAGATATAGCAAGTCAGATAGCTTGGATGAACTGCTTCCGATTTTCCCTCATAGTAGTAGCATTTTTAGGAGTCGAATTTGTAATGGCGATACTCTCCATAAGTTTCAGTTCATTTTATCTAGCAGTTGGGATGATAATTTTCAACCTACTTTAGGTTTCTTGCCTAATCATTTTCAACACAAGAACTCTTAGAATCCTAGAACATCACCAAAGAACAACTGTATTACGACTGTAAAATGGGAGCCAAATTGCTAATGGCATGCAAAGCGTCCCAAATGAAAAGCTCCATGCTGTTAGGACGATTCGCTTGGTATTAGCAGCAGTTTTAGCCTGTTATCTTCCAGTCAACATCGCAACTATTGCTTGGACTTATTTTAAGTTCAACCTACAATGCCTGCCAAAAGTCTTGGAACACTGACATCAATTTCCAAGGTCAAAACCAATCATCCCCCTCTCCCCCACGGAACAATGTTGGTTTACTATCAAACGGATTAGGATTTTAGGAAGCACTTTCTTTTGCGCTTCTTTTATGATATTTCTCTAAATCATCAACATTGTTTGAGTGGGAAGGGGGCGGAAGTAGCAAATTTTTTTCATGAATAGAATGAAAGATATCAAATGCAGCGTAAATTGGTGGGTGTTCCAAGTACTTTTGGCAGGCATTGTACATATCAAGCCAGGTTTCACATTAACGGTGCTATATGAGTGGACAAAGCCAATCATGTTGAGCGTGACATTTCTCAATTCTTTGATAATATTTCAAGGAAATAAAAAGATTCGTCGAACATTGTCGTCCATTTTCAGAAAGGACAGAGTTGATCATGAATGAAAAACTACATTATCTATTCTTTTTTTAGGCTACACGTACCACTTTGAACGATCAGAATAAAACACAGCCAAATTAAAAGATTAATTCTAAAAGCAAATATGATTCCTTTCATTTAAACATTTGAATATTTTCTCATGCACTTTCGACCACAAAACTGGCTCTCATCAATTTGAGACACAATATTAAGAAATTAAGCAACTTTTCTTTTTCAAAGTTAAAAGATTATTCTTCTCATTATGCGTTTTGGAATTAAAATCACGACTCTCACGAGAAAAGGCTTTCCAATGAAGATCTTTGTGTTGATATAAAAATATTTTTCTGCATTACGTTCTTGTAACATTCACTTATGAATACGATGTCAGTTTTTTTAAAAAACTAAAGAAAATCGGTAATCTCTCACTTAGTTGAAGAGCCTATAAAAGAAAGCTGCCACATTTTCCGTCTACACAAGTCGGAATCTTTTGTTCTGATTGACTCAACAAAGATTTAGAGGAAACATAGCAATACATAATAATTAGTTTAGTGTTAATTATATTGCATTGAATGGAGCGAGTGCTAGCTGTTACCTTTTAAGGAAGGGGTTGGGACAGCTAGACTTTACTAGGTAAAATTTGCATAAGACTCTCATTGGTGACACAGGAACCAACAAGCTTTTGAAGCAAAAACAAAATGTCTATGAAAATCCAAACCCTTAAACTTCACGTTTAGTTCACGATATTTTCAAAATACGGCAATTAGTTCTGGGTTGCCTAAGATGTTAGCTCTTCAAACAATATTTAAGTTTTTAGTGTAATCTTTCCAAAAAATTTTAAACATGGTTCTTGAAGGGTTGCCAACCTCAAATACTAAACACGAAATGAAAAATGTGATTCAACTGATCGTCAGAGTTTTGTCCAACTACCAAAAAGGCTGGTAATTTTTCAGTTATCTGATAAAAACTTTTATTTGTGGAAGATGTAATTGTATCAAACAATATTTACTATTATGCGCCAATGAAGACTGGAAAAGAAAACTATTCAGGTCTTTTACCTGCGCTTTTGGATTGGCATATTTCGATCCACAACTGGGTGTATATTTTCCATCATTTTCTTTCGAACCCTCATTGCCATAAGATAGCGTTTATGATACAATATCTACATCTCTTTAAAACGTAGCAAACGTAGCAGGTTTCTTGCTATATTCTTTTGCACTCTTAGAAAGATTGAATTCCCTTTTAAGAATAAATTCCAATATTGGCAGGGCCGCCGAGGCGGGGAGGTGGAGGTTTGGCGATGGAGGGTCTTGGTGTTGTAGGACGCTCCCCATGTCACAGGACTCGTTGTAATCACGTGACAGACACTTTATAATCCGCAGTTCTCTAATTCGCTAGTCAGTTATCTTTGTAACCTCGTTCAATTATAATTCAAGATATGAAAATGTAAAGAGTGTGTTTTCTTTGTTCTATCATCGAAACAATGTAATTAAAAGAAACTCTCACTGGGTGGGGGCTGTATCTAAAATGTACTAAAAAACAATACACAAAATCAACAGGCTATTGTTTTTAGAATGTTTACCCTCTCAAAGAAAGCGTTTTAGTTCCCTCAATCTGAAATATGCTCCTCGGTCCTTGAATATTTGGGCAATGCTCAGTTCCCACAAGATTATTGGGGCATGCTTAATTCTCACAAGGGAATATTGGAGCATGCTTAATTCCCAAAACTAAAGATGGACTGTACGGACGTGAAAAGACGCCTACATGAGAATACGATGCTGGCATGATAGTGTCAAGGCCTAGTCGAAGGAAATATGTTCTAACACTGTTTTGTTTCGCATGTTGATAAAGATACATTTTTCTTCTTGCTTGTTCGACAAAATAACCAAAGAAATTAAAGAACACGGAGTGAACTGTAATCGATCTTTGCTTTACTTGATAGTAAGTGCATTCTTTTGATATTTTTATTCTTTAGTAAATTTGCGACTTTGGATTGTGGCTGTTGGATACACATAAACATACGCCATAACAACAATTGGGAAATCGTGGTACTTTCTCGTATGTTTTGGTGATGCTTCAGGGATGACTCTCTAGGCTTTTCGCTTTACGAATCGCTCGTGAGACATTTTATATAATTTGGTTATGTCCTGACAAGAAACAAGTGGGAATTAACTCATTGATTAAATAAACGCTTCGTTCACTGGCTTTTTGGGTCAAGGATTTTATCTTTTGTTGCCGTAAACTTTTATCACAGAATTGATGACAGTTGATCCAATCATTAGAACTGCATTAAGCAGGCAAGCAGCCAGGCAAGTTACCAACTTTAAGGCCTATCTATCAATCTAAAAAATAATTTATCTTTGACCTATAAGATGAACCATTATATAAAATGTAATTAAAAAAATGAGATTCTGCAAGGAAAGGCAATCTCGGCAAAAGAGACGTTAGATCAAACGGTTGGAGAATTCCATATAAAAACTGAAGAGTGAGATGCCTGGTGAAAACAGTGAAATGATTCTGTGCCTGACGATATTCGCCAACAGTGATGGAAATCTGTGCACAACTCTCGTTGGATCCATCGCGGTTCTCTTTGCACTGATAAACATATCATCAAGCAGCCAGGCAAGTTACCAACTTTAAGGCCTATCTATCAATCTAAAAAATGGAAGCACTTCAGCAAAAATTCAATGTAAATAGTTTTTGTTTCTTATCTCGAGCCAACATTCTCTTAATTTAGCTAATGCCATCTACCTTATTGAAGGAGAGCAAATTTGTAAGCAGAAAGTAAGCAAATTTGAATTTGTCGTAACTTTAACTTAGCAAAAAAACTCACTAAAATAAAGTGACGCAAAACACTCAGGGAAAATCTTTCGTGTTCAAAACCACTGGTTCTTTATTAGAACCATACGAAGGACGTGTATCACAACAATATTTCACGCAGTGTTACGGCGAATGGATAAAACAATTCTAATACTAATCGAGAATGGTTGAGATTATTTTAGCTTGATCGAAAATGGGAATCGACTTGTGCAACAATAAGATAAAAAGCTGTTTGGCATCTTTCTTTATGCAGCTGCCACCACAATTTTACGGAACATTGATGTAATTGCTCGTCGGCATCTTGAATTGCCAAATATAATTATAACAGAATTTATTGCACCTGTAGAGAAGGCCAGCAAAGTAATAGTTTTAAACAGCATTTGCAAAATTGCCCTTTGTTGAAGTTTTAATTGGAACTTATCAAATGACCAAACGGTTGAAATGATGATGTGGGGCTCGTAACACAAGAAAAACGCCACCAATACCCAACGAATTGTTCTTACAGCAGAAAGCTGTCCTGTGGGGGAATCACCATCACGCACTCCTCCGTTGTTGCTGCTGTTATTGTGATTGTTATTGGTTTGCTGTAGTCGCACGATTGTGTTGATTTGGTGTGTTTTCAACTTTTTATAAATTATCGTGTATAGAACAATTGACCCAGATATAGCAAGAGTATTGCAAATAGCAATAGCTAGAAACAGCCAAGAGGATGCTATAAGCATATACGCTGTCGCTAGTCCAGAGGCAATTGCAACAAAGCACATGATCAGGACAACTAAACGAGATCCATTCATGCAAGATTGATATAGACTTGGCTTAGTGATATGAACATAGCGATTAATTGCTATGCAAATCATTATTTGAAACGAAGAATAGACAAAAACGTTGCTCATGAAAATTGCTGCTGTTAACATCCAAGCTTGAGATTCAAATTTTTGTACCGAACTAAAAGCATAGACAGGCAGTACAAATACTCCAAGGCATAAATCAGAGATGCTCATCGCCAGTATCAATCTATTAGAGACATTGTTAAGCTGTTTTGACTTGTGTAAACCATAGATTAACAGAGAGTTTGATGTGATAATAAAGAGAGAAATTAGAGCAAAAGCAACGGAGAAAATTGTTTTGCTGTATATTTCATCCATTTTCTTACCAGTATGAGCAATTGACGATAAAAAATATCGATCAATCTGCTTCTAGTTTCTTCAATTCTTTTGGTCACTGCTCGTTGTCACTTGCTCTGGTAAAAGCCAAAGTTATCAAATCTTAGAAACACTCCTCAATGGTCAATGCCTCGAGAAGAATTGAGCGTCCACTCTCTGTGATTATCATCCGGATAAAACTGTCGCTCGAGAGCATTAAAAAGAAATTACCTTGATGTTTGTTTTTCATTCCTGTTTTTTTTGTAAAATCATAGCTTCTATTTACACAAAACATTGCCGGGCTCTCTCGATGATTAATCAAAGGATCTTTTCAGCTTATTTGCTGACAATTCCAAATTCAATTAAGTCTTCTCTAATTTTCTGGATAAATAAACTGACATCATCACTTTCTTCGTTTTTCCAATTGCGCTATAATGATCAGAAATTAAAGGTTTTTTATTTGAATGCAGCAACAAGAAAGTTCATTAGTTGGTTTGTGTACTTAAAAAAAATTGAGTCCTTTCTTTGTTTTTTGAATATATTGTCAAATCCCTTTTTTTCAAACAGTGACAGCAAAATCGCTATCGACAGCAAGATGTTAACCTTTTTGCTTAATCTAGAGAAGAAGATTAAAGAATTGCGAGTTTTTCGGTAAAAAACAGTAACATGAAGAGATTAAAACACTAAATCACTAAATTGTAACAAGTAACATAACTCATGGCCTTGTGATTATCTTTGCGAGCTTTAGAGCAGATGCTTGAAGGATCTTGGGCTTGAGTCTGAACCTTGTGCAAGACAAGTGTTTCTGGACTTCTACTTCGACAAAAACGTCAAATCTCTTTCACCAACAAAGTTGCTCTCGTAGCGGCTGGCCCCTCAAGACTGACACCACCTTAAAGCTGACACGCTAGATACAGGACGGATTAAGACCCCGTTCACACTGCTCCGTATTCATATGAAAACGTGTAAAACCACTTAAAAAGGGGGTTTTACAAACGTGAGTTCGTATGTCTTTCGCAGAAACGTACACGATAAATACGGCAAAAACTGTTATTCAATTCTCTATACACTTCTTCTAATTCATCAGTTCACGTCAAACGACTAAAGAAATCTTAAACGGCTAACGACGACAATGTAACGGCAAACACAATTCTTCAAGCTAGCGACAAGGTACACTGAGTTCGACAAAGCTTACGGCAAGACTCAACCTAACTATAAAGCCACCCCTTATATACCCTAAGAATAATTCAATTTACAGAAGCTGATGATGCGCAATGATGCAATTGTCATGTGATGTCCTGCAATGAATGGGAACCCTGTGTTCTAACAAACGGATAAAAAAGTATCCGTTTGTGCCTTGCGTTCACAATGCTCCACCTTGAAAACGGAGACTTTTGAAAACGCACTTTGAAAATGGAGACTTTTGAAAACGGAGGCTTTTGAAAGCGCAAAAACACAGTGTGAACACCGAAAACGGATATATTTGAAAATGCTAACAACAGCAACAACACAGCAAGATACTTTGACCGCGCTAATTTGAACAACTTTTCTTAACATGGCTGATTCACTCGAAGTTAGCATACTACTCGGAGGAATATAAGTGGCAGTGAGCTGTTTGAAAAGTTTATTGGCAGTTCAAGTGCTGTAAACCAGCTCGTGGCGTTTTCCTTTTTATCCAGAGCGGATCAATGTGAGCGCTTCATCGTTTTCATACCGTTTTCTAATGTATCCGGAGCAGTGTGAACAGTTAAAACGGATCGATACGAAAACGGATAAAAATGAATACGGAGCAATGTGAACATAGCCTAAGCTAATGTCCAATTAGTGTCCTAAAATTATGATACACATAAAATTAACCAATGAACATTAAGACACGGATCAAATATCAACAGAACTGTTTAAAATTATCAAATAAGCAGCAAAGCAAGCATCAAGCGAATACATAAAAATGAAATGATTAGAACGTGATCGAGTCAAAGGTCACTTCCAACCTAACGGCGCCTCTATGCGTTACAAATAAAGATTTTTTGCAATGCTCCATGTACATTTTCATGCCAAGTCGCCAATAGAATTTAAACAAATCTGGGATCCGAATTCTAGCTTTTTCAAAAGTTAAGTGTTTGGAATTTTCGTTTCGAGTAATGAAGGTATTTAACTAAATCTCATATTTTTCCTATTTTGTTTCTTAAAACAATTTTGTCTAATTATAAGTGGGTATACTTGCAAAAACTGAAATTCGTTTTTGTCGTGAACCAATGTAAAAAAGCGATCAACTATAGTCATTCTAAAACTGAACGTTGAAAATGCCGAAGGAATTTTCAGAAATAGATTATGGATCATTCAGAAGAATAAAAAACTAAAAAAGAAACAGCTGATTAGTGATTTCGATAATCAAAATATTATTACACGACTTTCGGTGCCCAAAATACCAAACTTGCATTCAGTGGCGAAGTCAGGTTTGGCTGGACGGTCAGGCCCTTTTTGCCCACGTCCAAACTTCTAATTTGTAAAAATTTATTCATCGTGGAACAATTTCCAGGGATTATTCATGGTGGAACAAGGGCATTCTCTTTTTCTTGGTTTGCACCAGAATCAGTGGAAGTGAGAATTTTATAATTGAATGCAAAAACAAGATAAATTATTAGACTGTATTCTTCTTTCAATGAATCAAGAGCTACCTCTATTACATGAAGATGTCAAGATTGGAGGATGTTCTGTTGCTCAATGATTCTGCATTCCTACCCGGAACATGCCTTTTGAGATCTGCATCTTTCTCTTTCATTTGAAATGCCTACGATTAGCTTCCAAAGTTTTTGAACCACGACTGCATTCTGTTGATGTCTTTGGCTAGCAATGTTCATTTATTTCAATACTTTCCATTGTTTGAAAACTTGAGGCATTATACTATGCTATTGTTTGGTGATAAAAATTCTTTTTCAATCACGGGGCACCACTGTACTACGAAACAGCGACAAAATGGCTTGCTTGCATCTTGTGTTGCCGTAAATTATGATCACAGAATTGACAACAGTTGATCCTTCTATTAGAAACGTACATGTAGCATAGAGAGTTCCAAAAGTTTCACCAGGTTTAGCTCTTAATTCAAATTCATAAAATTTGTCAACAAGTGCAATGGCAGTAAAGGGCAAATAGCAAATGAAAATGGCCACCAACACTAAACGGATGGTTCTCACAGCAGAAAGTTGCCCTGCCTGGGAATCACCATTCACCACTCTTCTGTTATTGGTGCTAAGACCGTTGTTGTTAATTTGTTGCAATCGCGTCTGTGCATTGATTTGGTGCTGTTGGAGTTTTCTATACATTTTTGTGTATAGAATGGTCAGTCCGGACATTAGAGAAATGTTCAAAAAAGCAATTGCTACATACTGCCAGAAGGAATCTAGAAGTATATGCGTTATTGTAAATACAGAGGAAATCACGAAGCAGCCCATGACTAGGACAACGAGTCGACGTCCGTTTGAATCCGATTGGTATAGCCTTGGTTTGGTGATATGAATATAACGATCGACAGCTATACAGATCAATAACAGACCTGAATTTAAGGTCACAAAATGTGCCAGTATGTAGATTGCTTTCATAATCCATGCATCCAGTGTAATCTCATTTAGCGCATGTAAAGCCTGGACTGGTAGGACAAGAACTCCAATGCATAAATCAGAGATGCTCATTGACATTATAAGCTTGTTGGAAACATTTTTGAGCTGGTTGGATTCATGTAGTCCATAGATCAGCAAAGAGTTTGATGTGATGTTTAGAAGAGAGAGGATTATAAAAGCAGCGGAGATAAATATAGCTACGTACCAATTTTGCATTTTTGTACCAGTGCTGAGTTGATGCTGCAATTCTCTTTGATCAAGCTGTTTCGAGTTTCTTTAATCGAATGAAATTGTCTTGCTGGATATGTCTATAAGTTCACAATTATAAAATTATTAAGAACAATAATTCTCTCTTTGGCAGTCGGAAATGAGAAAACTCTCCTTCCCCGCAACGCTTTGAGTAAAAATAACGTTTGTGATGAGATAAACTTCTTTTAGATTCCTTTTTCCTCAACATGCCTCTAGAGATCAGCTTTGAAAAGATCAGATTTGAAGAGATTAGATGTTTATATATAGCATTGGGTTTGTTTAACTAATTCATTTGAATGTTTAATTCCCGTGAACAATAATTTTTTCGACTTTTTCTTAATTACAAGAAGCAGAAATACGGAAATTCTAATTTGTTTGTCATCAATTTGTAATTCATTTAAAAGCAGCATTCAATGTTTACCCTGCTACCACTGTTTTAGAAAGATTTGAAAATCTCAGTTTGGTCAATTCATTTTGAAGCGCCCCTGAAACCTTTTAATTAGCTCAGCTCTACTTCTTTGTCCAAGCAAGTTAATTAGGTTTTGTTTATTTTTGTCTCATTCATTATAGTTTTTTTCTTGGAAATGCTTAGCAATAGACCAAAACATCGCGTTTTCTTGCTTTCCTTTATGACTAACTGCGAGGTAGCATCGAAGGACCTTAAATTTGAAGGTTTTTTTCCTTGCCGGAAATGTGTAGTCAATGCTTCATTCCCGGATAGCAGACAAATTATCTTCGAATCTGGGATGATCACAATTGAAGCTAAGACTCATTCTAGAAACTTAAATATTATAAATGCTGTATTCAGGTTTACAACAAGAGCACTTTCATTTTTTTACAATAAAAGACACGTTGATTTTACGTCCATCTAATACCAACAGAATCAACTTGAACGCTAAAATCTTGAGAAGTTAAGTTCAACTACTCATCTGTTTTCACAGTTTCAGTTGTTTTTGTTGGTAACAGCCTTCGATAGGCCGAAAATGTTTTCTTGATTTGTAAGCAACATTAATCTATATTCATGTCATTGGAGCCAACTTTCTTCAATATTACTTTACGATGCCTGTAACGAAAAAGCATCAACTGTATAACAATTCGAAATATGGAATGATAGCCACTAAATTGATTTGTAATTTTCAGAATTGAGATGATTCTTACAATTTTTGTAAAGTATGATTTGATAAACTTGTGTTGAAACTTCATTCAGCTGTTCTAAGGCAGACATAATTATTGTTCCGGGTTTCGTGATATATTTTGACCTGCTTACTGAAGGCTGTGTGAAGGTAACTCGTCTGTGAGATGAATTTTGTGCCCAGATATAATCTTGGGTTTAATCCGTCCTTGCTCTTGTCTGCTTCAAAGGCTCTTCCGCAACCGGCATGCTTTGCGACCATGTTTTTAAAACCGGCCTAATATCATACTGCATGAAAATACAAAAACAACAATCGATTTCTCAAGACAGCTGCCGCTAAGAGTGCCAGTTGAGAAAGAGCCTTTAAGAAGAAGAAAACAATGTTGCACTGAGCCCTTTTAATATAATCAACTGAAGCCGTGTTTTCGTGTAATTTCCAGATCGAAGCGAATGCTAAATTGACTTTCTTTCAACAGTAGCTGTAATGGAGTCCCAGATAAAGAACAAAAATGAAGCAGCCTTTTCATCAACGATTTTTTCCACTTTTTGGAAATTATATTACAAAATGGCTCTTTTTAAAATGTTGTTTTTTTGAGCACCTGTTACCACTTAGTTCTACCATTTATCAATTTGATTGGCTCACGGTTGTCATGGTGCTATTTGACTGACTTGAAACGGCCAGAATATTACTTAACTCGTTTGTAACCCAGAACAACCTTTGCGCTGTTGCCCCCAGCAATCTTCCACAGTGTTCAAGGTTGCAGCACAGAAACATGTGGACTTCGGCAATGAACTAATGGGTAAATTACTGCAAGGGATCCCTAATGTCCTATAAGCTGATAAAACTATCGTCCTTTGGCAGGAAATATCCAAATTCAACAAAATGGCCATCGATTCTAGATATGCTAAGGAAAATAAAAATATAATTTTTGAAACAAAAACGAATGGACAAAGTAACAAGTTTAATAGTCACCAAACTTCTTAGCTAATTTTAAATCCTCACCAAAATATTCTAGCTAATTATAAAAAAAACAGTCATACATATTAATTTATATAAACATATATGCATATGACAAAACTTAACTCTGTGTTACTAAAGCATTTTTGGACTTGGGCACATAAAGTAAAAATACCTAACAAATGGTTTAGTACCTAGTAAACTTACGACATTAAATGGAGCCTAGTACAAATTTTCACCTTTCCACGAGGAGACCTGGACTGGAAATTCTTACCTGAAAAGATTCGTGTGAAGATCTCTTTGATACAACAAGAAACAAGGAACTTTTATCGATAAAAATATTCCACGCTTTCAAAATTCAAATTGGGCCAGCGATAACTTCAAAACACGCATACTGACATAACATTGCATAAGAAAACTTTTTAAATGAGAAAGAACCCTAACTTTTAGAATTGCTAGCTGCTGGACACTCATTTGGCGGTTAACGTTGGATCAATGTAAGCACATTTAAACATTGTTTACATTTTTATATTCTATAAAGGTTTTAGCTAATACTGATGCTTTTGTGATAATTGGTAGGAATATGCGAATAAAATATTAGCTTTTAAAGCAAAATTGACGACTGCATTGAAATATTTCTTACAAAACAACATCATTTTTGAAGGAGTTCTTCTTTCTCTAGTGTCATGGCATTGAATGCTGAGGATGGATCGTGGTGGTGCAAACTCCATTAATCTCCTATCTCCTTCTATCCTTGTTCTCATCCATTGCTAACACCCAACTTCGTGTGAAAGGGTAACCCACCTTTAATGCTCGACGTGAAATGAAAAATGATTCAGCTGTTTGTTAGAGTTTTTTTCCAACAACTTGCTGGCTGGTCGTTTTGGGTTAGCTGCTTATATTATATTATCTTTTGAAGTAGTATTTTAATTTAAGATCTTGTCCTTACGTTTATGCTGCCGAAGAAGACTGGAAAAGAAAACACTTCATATTTGTTTTACGACAAAACTTACAGTATACAAACTTACTCTAAGTTTAGAAAAAGTCCTATTGGCATACAAAATGACACGTTCAAGACCAAAGGGATCAAGTCGAGGCACGTGGCCATTTACGAATACATAGATAGGAAAGGGCTTATGTTTAGGAAAGAGCGTTGCATAAATTCCATGCGGCCTGTTTTAGTCTCTTGTATGATTACATTAAAAGACATTTCCTCGTACAGGAGAACTCGAAAATGAGGCAATGCCGGATCCACATGAGAAGAAGAACCACGGAATTAACTGGATTCACTTTTTTCACCTGATGGTGAGTTCATTTGATATTTTCAAAGTTTTGTGAGACTTGCGACTTCAATGAGACAAGCATATTCAATAATAAATGTTGAAAAAGGGCCTTTCTATCTTCATATGCTCTTCATATGCTGAGGTTCTGTGAATATTGTTGATGCATTTTTTGGAATTTGATTCATATACTAGTCTGTTTGCTCGTTTTCTGGTATCATCTAAATATGCAAACAATCTTTTGGTGGTACAAAATTTGTAAATGGCTTTGAAAAAAGCAAACATTTAGTAAACTAAAGCTTTTCGTCTGACACTCTTCAGAGTTTAAAACGTGAGAACATAGATCGAAAACTCTATCCTAGGAAAAATATATACCCTATAAAGATTGGAGGATAGAATAAAACAACATGTTCCGTCTAATATTAGAAACAAAACCCATCCGCAAAGAGAACAGCCACCTCGGTCTTGCAAATCTAAAATTACAACTAATTTTAGAATTAAAACCGTTTTTGTTTTCAATTCAAAGTTATTCATCATATTTTTTTATTTTTATAATAAAAATAAGGGATTGACACTGAGTATTTAAGTTTCTAAATGCTTCTGAAAATTCAAATTCTCGCCTGCTTCTTAAGAGTTTCCTAATTTTGATGCCATTAATTTCCAAATTTTGGGGTAATATATGTTCAATCTTGTAATTTAGGGAAAATCATTTTAACCGGAAACAATTATAACAATGTATAGATGACTACTCAAGTCAGACTCACAATTTTTTGAATCATAAACAAAGAAAAATACCAGCAACATTTAAGTAGAACATAACAAAGACTAGAGCATCATCCACAACAACAGCAACAACAATTACAACAACGACAGCAAAAAAGATTTTTTAATACAAAAATTAAATCTTCATTTAAACAAATACAAAAATTCCAGCAGGTATGTTACCCAGCAGAAACTTGTTGAGGAGTTATTCCGCAGCTGCAAACAGTGAGACTTATGCATGTATCTGATCCTTTAAATATTCGTAACAATTTTGTGAAAGGATTTTCGTTTGAATGCTTCAAAAGGATCATGGAAGCACATTCATATTGCTGCATGTACATTTTCATGCCAACCCGCTTATAGAGTTTAAAAAAAATGAGATCCGAGTTCTAGCTTTTTCAAAAGTTGAATGTTTGGAATTTTTTGCTTTGAGTAATGAAGGTATTAAACTATTTCTCATATTTTTCCAATTTCGTTTCCTCAAACAACTTTATCTAATTATAAGTGGGTACATATGCTAAAACTGAAATTTGTATTTGTCGTGATTCAATATAAAAAAGCTATAAACTATAAACATTCTAAAACTGAACGTTGAAAATGCCGAAAGATGTTTCAAAAATAGATTATGGATGATTGAGAAGAATAGAAGAAAAAAAAGAAACAACTGATTAGTAATTTTGGTAATCAAGACATTATTACATGATATTCGGTGCACAAAACACTAAAACCTGCATTACCAAAACATCATGCAAATGTATTGCAAATGTATTCTAAACAGTTTTTGAGGATCTGAAATTATTGAACTCAGTTTACTTTTACTGACATAATCTATGATGAATAAATGGTTGATAATAATCTTTTGCAACTGCCTAAACTGATTGTAACGGACACTGAGACCGAATACATATTTTTATTAGAAACAGCAAAGAGAATTTATTCGTCAAATATATAGCAGAAAGCTGTCCTGTAGGGGAATCGCCATCACGAACTCCATTGTTGTTGCTGTTGTTATTGTTGTTTGCTTGCTGCTGTCGCATACCTACGTTTAGTTGGTGCTTTTTTAGAGTTCTATAAATGACGAAGTATGCAATTGTAGACCCGCAAATAGCGATCGTATTGCAAATGGCAACAGCTAGATGCTGCCAAAAGGATGCTAGAAGCATGTACGATGCTGCTATAGCTGCTGCAAATAAAACACAGCACACGACCAATAAAGCCAAACGAGATCCGCCTACATCCGATCGATAAAGCCTTGGTTTAGTGATATGCATATAACGATCTGCTGCTATACAAATCAGTAACGCACCTGATGTGTAGGTGAAGACATTGGCCATGAAAAGTACTGTTTTCAAGGCTTGATATTCTATTCTTTGTACTGAGTCCACAGCATAGACTGGAAACACAATAACTCCCAAGCATAAATCAGAGCCACTCATTGCCAGTATCAGCTTGTTTGAAAAATTGTTTAGCTGCTTTGATCGATGTAAACCATATATTAATAGTGAATTTGATATGATGTTTAGAAGGGAATTCATAACATATCCAGCAGTTTTTAAGATTATTACGTATATGTTTTCAATTTCGCTACCACTGTGAGCAATTGACGGTTGTCTATAAATCAGCTATCGATCGATTCGGTGATATGCTTTCAGTTTCTTAAGTTAATGAATTCAAATAGGAGAAAATGGAGGTTATGGTCTCGTGAGAGATTTAACGTCCTACCTCAATCATTGTCAACAGCGAAAACTGTCGCTTGAAAACATTAAGTAGAAAGCACCTTGATTTTCGGGTTTCTTTCATATAACTTGTTTACTTGTTATTTTGTAAATGGATTGGAACTTCTCAAACATTGCTTTAAGAGTTTTTGAGCTTGTTTACTCGTAATCAATAATCCGAATTACTTTTCCCTCATTGCACAGCGCAATATTCTAAAATGGCCTTCTTTTTTTTCTTTGTTTGCATTTGAGTCGTTGGAAGTGAGCAAATGATGATTGAATGCATCAACAGGATTATTTATTAGACCGTATTCTTGTTTTAAGGAAGCAAGAGCTACCTCTATTACATGAAGATGCAATAATTCGTTGTCTGAGAAATCAATTGGAGGAATTTCTGAGCCCTCTTGCTCAACAACTCTAAATTTCTACCCAGAATGTGCCTTTTTAGATCTGCGTCCTTCTCTTTCATTTGAAATGCCTACGATTAGCTTCCAGAGTTTTTGAGTCATGACTGCATTATGTTGATGTCTTTGGCTACCAATTTTCATTTATTTCAAGACTCTCATAGTCCTTATGCTATGATATTGTGTGGTGATGTCACTGCTGTAACAAACTCCCAATATTCCACTGACCTCCAAATAACCATCAAATGGCTTTATCAAACGCATTCAGTTGATCATAGGTCCAATAGGAAGATTTTAAAACAACTATCAGTCCAACGATTTGCACTTTTCATTTCTTCCAGAGTAATAACAGCTTAATTGTATGATATTTTTGGCATGAAATAATCGATCGTGTTTATTTATACTACATTTACACTATATAATTACACTAAACTTGATTTTGCAACAATCAACTGAAATGCAAAGGATCATATGAATTTTCCTTCTGACACTTTTCAGAGTATAAAACGTCAGAACATAGATCAAGAACTTTATGCTAGGAAAAATATCGACCCAGTTGTGGATCGAAATAGGCCAATTAGAAACGCGACCACATGACTGTTGAGGTTGCCCAATCAATGCAGCTTGACTATTGAAAATGTTACCAATGGAGTCCTAAGGGGAACACGGTCTCCTTCTGTTAACACAAGAGTGGATTTTTCAGTTTATGTAGATATAGACTGTTTCCTATTCTGTTTCTAATACTTCCATCCGTCCAAAAGTGTTCCGCTATCCATGAGTTTACGTGCCAGCGTGATTTTGGCTACCTTGGACGGACCACCCAAAGATTGGGGGATAGAATACAACAGCATGTCTCTTTCAGCATTAGTAACAAAGCTCTTCCCCAAATAGAGCAGCCTCGTCGGTCTTGCAAATAAAAAAAAACTAGTAAAAAATGCGATTCCGCTATTGGGAAGCCAATTGGGCAACCTAAACAGTCATGGGCTCGTGTTTCCGACTGGCCTATTTCGATCCGCAACTAGATATATATATATTTCCTAGCGTACAGTTATCAGTCTATGTTCGGATGTTTTATACTCTGAAGAGTGTCAGACGAAAAGCTTCATTCAGCATACTCAAATGTTTGCTTTCTTGAAAGCTATTTTCAAAGTGATTGTCAGAAAAAAAACTCGAAGATTAAGCTTGATTTAAGATGTTCTGAAATAGATACATTTACATCTGTGACTGTCGTGATCAGAATAAGTTTGCTCGAAAATTTTCGAATTTTTTTTGTTTGATTTGTGCAGTGTGGAAATAAAGAATTAGCCATCTTAGTTCTGAAGAATATGAAACAGTTTTGATGCGAGTTCAGTTAAGTGATTGGTTAGGATTCTCCTCTATTGGCACTAATGCTGATAAAAATTCTTTCTCAATCACGGGGCACCACTGCGCCACGAAATAGCGACAAAACGGCTCGCTTGCATCTTGTGTTACCGTAAATAATTATCACAGAATTGATGACAGTTGATCCTTCTACTAGAAAAATACATGTAAAATAGAGAATTCGAAAAATTTCACCTGGTTGTGATTTCAATTCGAACGTATAGAATTTGCCAATAGTTGCAATGACAGTATAGGGCAAATAGCAAATGAAAATGGCCACCAACACTAAACGGATGGTTCTCACGGAAGAAAGTTGCCCTGTCTGGGAATCACCATTCACAACTCTTCTGTTGCTGTTGCTTAGGCTGTTGTTGTTAACTTGTTGCAGTCGCGTCTGTGCGTTAATTTGGTGCTGTTGGAGATTTCTATGCATTTTTGTGTATAGAATGGTCAGTCCGGACATTAGAGAAATGTTCAAACTAGCAACTGCTACATACTGCCAGAAGGATTCTAGAAGTATATGCGTTATTGTAAAAACAGAGGAAATCACGAAGCAGCCCATGACCAGGACAACGATCCGACGTCCGTTTAAATGAGATTGGTATAGCCTTGGTTTAGTGATATGAATATAACGGTCAACAGCTATACACATCAGTAACAGACCTGAATTTACGGTCAAAAAATGTGTGAGTAAGTAAATTGTTCTTATAATCCATGCATCCAGTGTAATCTCATTCAGCGCATGTAAAGCCTGGACAGGTAGAACAAGAACTCCAATGCATAAATCAGAGATGCTCATTGACATTATAAGCTTGCTGGAAACATTTTTGAGCTGGTTGGATTTATGTAGTCCATAGATCAGCAAAGAGTTTGATGTGATGTTTAGAAGAGAGAGGATTATAAAAGCAGCGGAGACAAATATAGCTACGTACCAATTTTGCATTTTTGTACCAGTGCTGAGTTGATGCAGCAATTCTCTTTGATCAAGCTGTTTCGTGTTTCTTTAATCGAATGAAATTATCTTGCTGGATATGTCTATAAGTTCACAATTTCAAAATTATTAAGAACAATAATTCTCTCTTTGACAGTCGGAAATGAGAAAACTCACCTTCCCTGCAACGCTTTGAGTGAAAATAACGTTCCTTTTAAAATAAACGTCTTTTAGATTCCTTTTTCCTTAACATGCCTCTAAAGATCAGCTTTGAAAAGATCGGATTTGAAGGGATTAGATTTTAAGAGATCACGGTTGATTATCTCTAGCATTGGGTTTGTTTAACTAATTAATTTGAATTTTTAATTCACGCGGAAAATAAGTTTTTCGACTTTTTTTTAATTACAAGAAGCAGAAATACGGAAATTCTAATTTGTTTGTCACCAACAATTTGTAATTTTTTTAAAACCAGCATTTAATGTTTACCCTGCTACCGCTGTTTTAGAAAGATTTGAAAATCTCTGTTTGGCCAATTCATTTTGAAGCGCCCCTGAAACCTTTTAATTAGCTCAGCCTTACTTCTATGTCAAAACAAGTTAATTAGGTTTTGTTTATTTTTGTCTCATTCGTTATAGTATTTTCTTGGAAATGCTTAGCAATAGACCAAAACATCGCGTTTTCTTGCTTTCCTTCACGACTAACTGCGAGGTACAATGCCCGCCAAAAGTAGTTGAAACACCGAGATTGTACTCGTAATAAATGTATATTTTTCAGTTCATTTCCCTTTTTCAAGCAGACGGAGCCCCCTCCCCCCCTTATACAATGTTGTGAAGAAGGATGAACATGTCGCTAAACATGTGTTACAAAATTTGCGCGCTAGTATACATTTGTTGTCATTTCCCAGTCGTAATCCCACATTGTATATGGGGGGAGGGGAGACGTTTAGTAGGAAAGATGATTGAACTGATCAAACACTTTTGGCGGGAATTGTAGCATCGAAGGGCCAGAAAGTTTATGGTTTTAAGCGCTTAAATTTTTGACTGAATAATAAGAACTGTGCAAATTACGTTTGGTTTTAGCTTATACTGATGTCTTCTTTTAGCTAGTGTCATGGAATTGAATGCTTTGGGAGAATCGTGTTGGTGCCTGCTCCTTCCATTTCCTATCTCTTACTATTCTTGTTCTTATCCATTACTAGCACCCAACTTCGTGTGAAACGGTAACCCCTGTTTTAATGCTTAACTTGAAATAAAAATAATTCAGCTGTTTGTCAAGCAATCTAAAAGCTGGTCTTTTTGGGTTAGCTGCTTTTATTTTGTTTTTTTTGGAAGTAGTATTTGAATTTAAGATCTTGACCCTACGTTTATGCTTTAAAGAAAATACTTCATATTTTTTTACGACAAAACTTACAGTAGTCAAAAGTTACTCTTCTTTTGTTCATTGAAAGACCAATTGGCATACGAAACGATACATTCAAGACAAAAGGAATGAATCTGAGGCACGTGGGCATTTACGAATACATAAATAGGAAAGAGTGTTTTTGGAGCGTTGCAAAAATTCAATGCGGCCTGTTTTATTCTCTGGTATGATTACAAAAAATGAAATTTTCTCGTACTGGAAAACACCTAAATGAGGCAATGCCGGATCCCCATGAGGGCTATAAAAGGACTGAATGCGTGGACTTGAGCTGCCACCAAAAAGGCGCGAACATTACAATGCAACGCTGGCCTGATAATAACACGGCCTAAATGCAAGAAAGATATGCTTGCACTTTTGCTGTGTATTTGCGTATTGAGAAAAGGTACACATTTCTCTTCGTTTGATGGAAAAATAACAGAAATAGGTGAAGTACCACGGAATAAACTTGATTAGGCTTTTTAAGCTGATGGTGAGTTTATTTGATACTTTCAACTTTCTTTTAGACTTGCGACTTCAAAGAGAGAAGCATATTTTCATAGTAATATTGCAAAAGGGCGTTACTATCTCCATATGTTGAGGAAATATTTTACAGGTTGATTCTCGAGGCCCATCAATTAACGACAATACTGGTTTGAGTTTCTGTGAAAGTTTTCGATACATATCTTGTAAAACTTGATCCATCTACTAGTCTGTTTCCATGAATGTATGTATGTATGTATGTATGTATGTAGGTTACTACTGAGTTCTGAGGAAAGGGCTCCAAACTTGACTGGCCGACAGCTTGCGCTAAACCACATGGCCTACGCAATATGCTTGAGTATGAGAAACAAATATGTAGATGTTCTGATTGTGCCAAAAGTTGGAATTCACCAAATGATTCCAATAATTTTTAATCATTGAACATGTAAAGCAATAAAAGATTCCAGACGCTTATGCCTATTTCTTCTATTTTTCTAAACAACAAAATGAGGATGTCACTTGTATATTTTCACTGAGAATTGAAAACGTTTTTGTTTTTGAGTCAAAGTTCTTCGTCAAATTTTTTTATTCTTGTTATCAAAATTAGTCATGACACTGAGTATTCAAGATTCTAAAAGCTTTGAAAAATCAAATATTTGCTTCTTTCTTGAGAATTTCTTAATTTTGATGGCATTTATTTCTAAATTTGGAATCATATGTATTCAATCTTGTAATCTAGAAAATAAATTTATCCGCAAACATTTAAAATAATGTATAGATGACTGTTCAAGTCAGACTCTCAATTTTTTTAATCTTAAACAAAGAAAAAACCAGCAAAATGTACGTAGAACATAACAAAGATAAGAGCATCATCCACAACAACAGCAACAACAATTACAACAACGACAGCAAAAAAGATTTTTTAATACAAAAATTAAATCTTCATTTAAACAAATACAAAACTTCCAGCAGGTATGTTACCCAGCAGAGACTTGTTGAGGAGTTATTCCGCAGCTGCAAACAGTGACTTACGCATGTATCTAATCCTTCAAATATTCGTGACAATTTTGTGAAAGGATTTTCGCTTTCGTTTGAATGCTTCAAAAGGATCAGGGAAGCACATTCATATTGCTGCATGTACATTTTCATGGCAACCCGCTAATGGAGTTTAAAAAAATGGAATCCGAGTTCTAGCTTTTTCACAAGTTACCTGTTTTGATGTTTTGCTTTGAGTAATAAAGGTGCTTGACAATTTCTCAATTTTTTTCCAATTTCGTTTCCTAAAACAACTTTGTTTAATTATAAGTGGATATTTTTGCGAAAACTGAAATTTGTATTTGTCGTGATTCAATGTAAAAAAGCGATCAACTATTGACATTCTAATATTGAACGTTGAAAATGCCGAAAGATATTTCAAGAATAATTTGTGGTTGATTGAGAAGAATAGAAGAAATAAAAAAGAAACAATTGGTTAGTAATTTTCGTAATCAAAACATTATTACATGATATTCGGTGCACAAAATACTAAAACCTGCATTACCAAAACATCCTTAAATTGAATTGCAAATGTATTTTGAACAGTCTTTGAGAATCTGAAATTATTGAACTCAATTTACTTTATGAATAAATGATTGATAAAAATCTTTTACAACTGCCTGCACTGATTTTAACGGACACTGAGACCGAATACATATTTTTTTTTGGAAACAGCAAAGAAAATTTCTTCGTCAGATATATCTCAACCATAGCTGCTTCAGATAAGCGTCCTAGTTGAAATCCTTGAAATGATCTGGATAAGTAATTTTTGATCCACAATCAATAAATGTAACCTACACATATGTACAAGTTAGTTGCGATGATGGTGCATTTTTTTGAAACCAAACAAACGATTTGCGTTGAAAAGCCGAATAATTTTCATATCGATCTAGAATGGTTCATCTTCCTTTTGCTTCAACACAAAAAAAATTAAGTAGCCGTTTTGCATTCTTTTTTAAGCACTTACCACCACCATTTTACGACACAGTGACGTAATTGCTCGCCGACATCTTAAATTGCCGAATATTATAATCACAGAATTTATTGCACTTGCAGAGAATGCCAGAAAAGTGCTTAAAGTTATCAGCAATTGCAAAATTTCTCCTGGTTTTTCTTTTAATTGGTACTGGTAAAATAACCAAACAGTTAAAATGATATTTTGAGGAACGGAACACAAGAAAATAGCCACCAGTACCAAACGAATTGTTCTTACAGCAGAAAGCTGTCCTGTAGGGGAATCACCATCACAAACTCCATTGTTGTTGCTGTTGTTATTGTTGTTTGCTTGCTGCTGTCGCATACCTACGTTTAGTTGGTACTTTTTTAGATTTCTATAAATGAAGAAGTATGCAATTGTAGACCCGCAAATAGCGATCGTATTGCAAATGGCAACAGCTAGATGCTGCCAAAAAGATGCTAGAAGCATGTACGATGCTGCTATAGCTGCTGCAAATAAAACACAGCACACGACCAATAAAGCCAAACGAGATCCGCCTACATCCGATCGATAAAGCCTTGGTTTAGTGATATGCATATAACGATCTGCTGCTATACAAATCAGTAACGCACCTGATGTGTAGGTGGAGACCTTGGCCATGAATTGTGCTGCTTTCAAGGCTTGAGATTCTATTCTTTGTACTGAGTCCACAGCAAAGACTGGAAACACAACAACTCCCAGGCATAAATCAGAGCCACTCATTGCCAGTATCAGCTTGTTTGAAAAATTGTTGAGCTGCTTTGATCGATGTAAACCGTATATTAATAGTGAGTTTGATATGATGTTCAGAAGGGAAATCAGAACATATCCAGCAGTTTTTAAGATTATTACGTACATGTTTTCCATTTCGCTACCAGTGTGAGCAATTGACGGTTGTCTATAAATCAGCTATCGATCGATTCGTTGCTTCCAGTTTCTTCAGATCTTCAGAAATGAAAACGTCTCTTTGCTAGTTGGAAGTTATGGTCTCGTGAGAGATTTAACGTCCTACCTCAATCATTGTCAACGGCGAAAACTGTCACTTGAAGACATTAAGTAGAACGCACCTTGATTTTCGGGTTTCTTTTATATAACTTGTTTACTTGTTATTTTGTAAATGGATTGCAACTTCTCAAACATTGCTTTAAAAAGTTTTTTGAGCTTGTTTACTCGTAATCAATAATCAGAATTACTTTTCCCTCATTGCACAGCGCAATATTCTAAAATGATCTTCTCTTTTTCTTTGTTTGCATTTGAGTCGTTGGTAGTGAGCAAATCATAATTGAATGCATCAACAGGATAATTTATTAGACCGTATTCTTGTTTTAAGGAATCAAGAGCTACCTCTGTTATGTGAAGATGTCAAGATTCTCTGTTTGAGAAATCGATTGGAGGAAGTTCTGAGCACTGTGGCTCAACAATTCTGAATTTCCACCCAAAACATACCTTTTCAGATCTGAATTCTTTTCTTTGAATTGAAATGCCTACAAATGGCTTTTGAGCCATGACTGCGTAATTTTGATGTCTTTGGCTAGCAATGTTGATGTATTTCAAATTTTTCTATATACTAAAGGCCTAATATGTATGTATGTATGTATATACTTATTGGTTGAATACTTGAGGCATAATACTATGCTATTGTATGGTGACCTCACAGCTGGTACAAACTTACGATATTCCAACGTCATCCCAATAACTATCAGATGGCTTTATCAAACACATTCAGTTTATTATGTGCCCAAAAGGAAGTTTTTATAAAAACAATCAGTCCGGTGATTTGCACTTTTCATTTCTTCCAGAGTAAGAACAGCTTAATCGTGTGATATTTGAGGCATGAAGTCATCAACCGTGTTTATATATGCTACATTTACATTTTATATTTAAATGGATAGTTAGGATTCTCTCCCATCAGCACTGACGTTGACACAAATTCTCTTTCAAACACGGGGCACTTCAAACACGGGGCACTGCTGTGCAGCGAAACAGCAACGAAATGGCTCGCTTGCATCTTGTGTTGCCGTAAATTATGATCACAGAATTGATGACAGTTGATCCTTCTATTAACAAGGTACATGTAGCATAGAGAATTCGAAAAATTTCACCTGGTTGTGATTTCAATTCGAACGTATAGAATTTGCCAATAGTCGCAATAACAGTATAGGGCAAATAGCAAATGAAAATGGCCACCAACACTAAACGGATGGTTCTCACGGCAGAAAGTTGCCATGTCTGGGAATCACCATTAACCACTCTTCTGTTATTGTTGTTAAGACCGTTGTGTTTAATTTGTTGCAATCGCGTCTGGGAGTTGATTTGGTGCTGTTGGAGTTTTCTATACATTTTTGTGTATAGAATGGTCAGTCCGGACATTAGAGAAATGTTCAAAATAGCAATTACTACATACTGCCAGAAGGACTCTAGAAGTATATGCGTGATTGTAAAAGCAGAGGAAGTCACAAAACAGCCCATGACAAGGACAGCAAGTCGACGTCCGTCTAAACCCGATTGGTAAAGCCTTGGTTTAGTGACATGAACATACCGATCAACAGCTATGCAGACCAGTAACAGACCCGAATTTAAAGTCACACAATGTGCCAGCAAGTAGATTGCTTTCATAATCCATGAATCCAGTGTAATTTCTGGCAAAACACGTAAAGCCTGGACAGGTAGAACAAGAACTCCAATGCATAAATCAGAGATGCTCATTGACATTATAAGTTTGCTGGAAACATTTTTGAGCTGGTTGGATTTATGTAGTCCATAGATCAGCAAAGAGTTTGATGTGATGTTCAGAAGAGAGAGGATTATAAAAGCAGCGGAGATAAATATAGCTACGTACCAATTTTGCATTTTTGTACCAGTGCTGAGTTTATGCTGCAATTCTCTTTGATCAAGTTCTTTCGAGTTTCTTCAATCTGATAATATTGTCTTGCTGCAATTGTTTATAAGTTCATACTATTCAAATGATAATGAAAAATGAATCGCTCTTTGACAGTCGGAAGCCAGAAAATTTCACTTCACCGCAACAGATTTAGTGAAAATAACGCTTGTCTTTTGGTATACTTCTAATAGCTACCTTTTTCTTCAGTATGTCTTTATAGATCAGACTTGAAAAGATCAGATTTGAAGAGATCAGGACTTGTTTATCTCCAGCTCTGGGTTTTGTTCATCTCTAACTAATTAATTTCAATTCAAAAATCATGCGAACAATTTTTATAACCGTGCAATTAAACTTTTCGACTTTTTCTTAATTACAAGAAGCAGAAATACGGAAATTATTATTTGTTTGTCGCCAAAATGTTTTGGAATTGGCATTCAATGTTTGCTGTGTAAGCTCTGTTTTATAAAGATTTAAAAATCCCTGTTTGGTCAATTTGTTGAGAGGTTTTAGAAACCTCTTTTTACTAGCTCTGCTTTTCTTCTTCGACAAAGCAAGTTAATTAGCTTTTCTTAACTTCTGCCTTATTCATTATAGTTTTTACTTTGAAATGTTTGGCAATAGATAAAAGCATCGCGCTTTCTCTCCTAACTAAAAGGTTGCATTGAAGGGCCAGAAATTTTATAGTTTTAAGCGCTTAAAGTTTTGACTGAATAATAAAAACTGTGCATAATACATTTGGAAGCAGTGCTAAATCAACTGTTGGCTCGTTTTAATATTTTTCAAAGAGAGCTACTAAAGCCATAGGCCAAGTATTCGTCTCCAGAAATGTGTAGTCAATGGTTCATTCCTGGATAAAAGAGAGTTGATCCTCGAATCTGTGACTCTTTCTAGAAGCTTAAATAATAATAAAGCTGTATTTAGACTCAAAACAAGGGCACTTTCTTTTGATTATAATAAAAGAGATGTTGATTGAACGTCTATTTGATTGCAACATAAACAAATTAAACGCTAAAATCTTGACAAGTTGACTTCAACTACTCGTCTGCTTTACATAGTTGTCTTTGTTGGTTATAGCATTTCATGTTGTCTTAACATCTGCGTCAACAACATTTAAATGAACATTTAAAAGTGTCAATTTTGAAATGCAAGTCGATAGGCCAAAAGCATTTTCTTGATATCCATGCATCAAACTATAGTAGGGAGCAAACTAACAATTTTTAATGCTCATGTTATCAAAGCCAATTATTTTCAAGACTAGCTATTAGATGCCTTTAATTAGAACGTCTCAACTTTGAGTTTTGGCCTCTTGCATTCAATGTGTTCATAAATGCTATATGATCTTCAAGGAAAGGCTGCATTTGAAATGGTGCAGTTGCAATTATACTTCTTGTCTATACATCTAAGATAATATACATGTAGATGATTTTTGCTGGCTTTCTTACAGTAACATTGACTAAAGATTCATTGCGAGTTGTTGCTATACTGGATACGTAATTTATTCCCAATTACATCTCACTATAACATTTCAAGTTAAATAATCTTAATCAACAAGAAATAAAATAAAAGTTAATGAAATTGCAATTGCTAAAAGTACAACTGTACTGTCAAACGAGCCCTTTAAAATGATCAGCAATTAGAATAAAACGAGGATTTGAAGAACACCTTCAAAGAGGCTAAAGAGAAGGTGAATTCTCTCGAAACGATGGATAAAAATTTGCAGCTAGAAATAAAATCTATAAATTCAAACATATGCAAGAAAGACCATTGTAATGACTACGTGCTAATGCCTGAACAAGTCTGAAAATAAGTAAATCAATTATTTTCATCATGAAATTCTTCAACATTATTTTTATTGAAATACATACCACGTTCAATGGCTTAAATTCAGCTTTCATAAAACAAGTGTTCTCGTCATATTTGAGTTTGAAGATCGTAACGGAAGAGGGAGATATATCAAGAAAAAATCTTGCAGAAAATTGACGGAACTGTCGTAAATTATGTTACTGTAAAAGTAATTTGAGTTTCAATTTGAACTGGTATCAAAATTGTTTCAAATAGTATCCACTGACATTGCTGGACAGCGTTGCTGACATTTCCCACAGGCAAGCATCACTGATTAAGACAAACTTAACAGCGATGTTGTTGCATTCCTGATTAGCCCAATTCGATCAACAACTAGACATGAATAAAAAATTCATACACACAGAACTCCAAGCTTAGCTCATTCTTTCATTATTCTGACGTTTACTCTGAGAATGTCAGGTCAGATGAGCAGCCTAAGTGTATCTAGAAATATTAGCATCTTCAAAAGCATTTTGGAATTTTGTACCATTGAATATTTTTCCTATGGAATGTCTCACAAGAGAGAACATGATTGCCTGCATTTTATACATGCAGAGCTAGCCAGTTTAAAATCTGTCGAGTTTACCCCATAGCATAAATATCGGATATTGACTTGACATGGGATTATAAGGGCAAAATTCAAAGAAACCACTTTTATCGCTCAAACTTTCGGATTTAACCCGAAAAAATGCAGGCTTAAATTTGAAGCAAGCCTTTGAGTGTGAAATATCTTATGCTTGGGTGTAAAATCAATGAGGCATGGAATTTTGCTGTTTTACTGTTTATGCCTGTATGCTTGGTCATAATACTTTGTCACGAATTTTGATACGTTATCTAATTTTAACGAAGCTCTGGATATTTTTCTTAAAGTTGCTTTGAATCTCTTTCTAAGCATTATCCACCACCGCCTTGCAAAAGTGTATGGCAGTTGAACAAATTGCCAAGAAAGTACATGAAGTAACAAGTATTTGCAAAATTTCTCCAGGTTTTCGCTTCAATTGGAACTGATAAAAGGCCCAAACAGCTGAAAGGGTGTTATAAGGCATGTAACACAAGAATATAGCCACCAATACCAAACGTATTGTTCTAACGGCAGAAAGCTGTTCGCAGGGGAATCACCATCATGCACTCCTATGTTATTGCTGTTGTTGTTGTTGCTATTGTTGTTGTTGTTGTTGCTGATTTGCTGCAGCACGATGTTGCTATTCCAGAGGCAATTAAAACACAGCATATGACCAGGAAAACCAAACGCGATTCGTTTAAATACGATCTTTAATCCTTTGTTTAGTGATATGAATGTAACGATCAACTGCTATGCAGTTAAGTAGCTGAAATGAAGTATAGTTGAAGATTGAGAACATGAAATCGGTTACTTTCATGACCAAAGTTTGCGGTGTTGTTCTTGGTTTCCAATGTACAGCTTAGACAGGCAGCACCAGGACTCCTAAGCATAAGTCAAAGACGCCCATTGCTAGTATTAGTCTGTTAGAAATATTTTGAAGCTGCTTTGATCGATAAAAACCGTAGATTAACAGGGAGTTTGATATGATGTTCAGAAGGGAAATCAGAACATAAGCAGCAGTTCTTAATATTTTTAGGATATTTTCAATTTTGCTACTAGTGTTGGTATTCGAAGGTTGCAGTTATCGATCAAGCTGCTTGCGGATTCTTTAGTTCTTCAGAAATTGTCACTTGCCATTGCTTCACTTAATGATGTCCAATCTGAAAAACATATCTTTAAGATCAAGTTTTGAGAAGAACTGAGTTCTCTCCCATAATGATTTTATACAGCAAGAAGCTGTTTTTTGAAATTATTCAGTGGAAATCAATTTTATGCTTGGTTTTCGTCGATATAGCTCGTAAAATCGCAGCTTTTAATTACATTTTAAACGGAACCGGTCTCCTTCGATAATTAATGAAAGGAATTTTTCAGCTCATTTACAGATAATTTTTAATTCAAACGACTCTTCTAAAATTTTGAGAACAATATTCTTAATCTCATTTTCTTCATTGATTGTTTGTTCTATAATAATCGAAAATAAATGTTTTTTTACTTGAATGCAATAACAAGGATAATCTATTTGTTTGCTGATCAATAATCTTTTTCATAAATTTCTACCCCGAACTTTAGCATTTTGAGGCCTGCTTCTTTCCTTAAAAGGAAAAGGTTAGTCGCGTATTCGATATCGAACGTTGGGGAATGCGCTGTTAGGGGCGCATCGTCCTGAGCGGCGGCACTGTGTGGTGGCAGTGTCGTAGCATTATGTGGTGGCATTATGTGGTGGCATTGTTTGGTGGCATTGTGTGGTGGCATTGTTTGGTGGCATTGTGTGGTGGCATTGTGTGGTGGCATTGTGTGGTGGCATTGTGTGGTGGCATTGTGTGGTGGCATTGTGTGGTGGAGCATCTTCGTGTCTCGATAACTATCCTCACTAACAGAACACACCCGGCGCATATACGTTTTTGCCTAAGACAAACCATCCAAAGACAGAATGATACTTTTATTACTCAGGAACAAGCAGACACAACTGATGCAGAAGAGCTTTTCACCTTTAAGAAGCCGTCCTGTTAATGTATATTTGTAATTCATTTCTCTGCGCCATTCAGAATGGCTTCCCAAAGGATTCTAAAAATCGATATAATCAACATTAAGATGTAATTCCTGATTTGTTATTGCTTAAGCATTTCGTACTATTGTTACTTACATATGGAATATGACGCTGGCATTTCATTGCTTTAAACTTTTCTACGCCTGCAGATTTGTTTCTCGTTATCTATTCTAAAAGAAATAGACAGTAATAAAATTCATACAAAATGTCTTATGCATAAAAAGCAGATTATTTATAGTTGTATCACTGAGCTACACCCTGGAACGACCAAAACATCCTCCTCTCAAAAGCTCTCTTCGAATCGTAGATCTTAATATACTTTGTGTTTTTCTTAGAAGTAGCTGCTATTAAAGCGTAGTCCAGTCAAACGATTCAGAATGGTTTTTCTACTTGGCACGAAATTCTTGCGTCTTCACTCTCTTTAATAAATTCTTTCATTGAACAGGGCGCAACCTGGCACCACCTCTTGTGAACAGTTAATGCGTCTGCCTTAGTACACAGCATATATATAAAGAGCATCACAGCATCCCCGTCTACTGAGCCCCACAAGAATAGATATATCAAACTTCTACTGTCCCATTCCATATCTTGAATTTAATTGAAAGTTTGTATAATGCTTGATAGTTATGTCAAACCAGATTTATTGCCAAATGCCAAAAGCCAAAATGATACCCTTACTACTCAAGTGTTTTCCAATACCAGACGCATCTATTCACTTAACCAAAGAGATCCATCCACCTCTGGTAGAAAAGCCTGACTTCAGTTCATCACTTTTAAACGCTCCGAGTGCCATACAAGTTAAACACATTCATGCTCAGTAGCTGGTAAGCTCGAACTGTAATGCTAGAAGCCGAGGTAGCCCGAGTCGCTAGGCACCTTACCGCGCCAGCACCAAAATGCCATCACACCAATGCCACCACGCACAGTGCCATCAGCACAATGCCATACCACGCACATTTG